>CAHIKZ030000959.1:607500-676019 GCA_903632075.3 Acanthosepion pharaonis | reverse complement strand
TGCATTCAGTCTGTCCTGTATCGCATTTTCTACGCTCTTTTCCTCATTAAGTTTTCTCTGTCACTTTTGCCTTCATCTGTCCTTTATCGCATTTTTCACGCCTGTATCGCATTTTCTCTCTTTCCTTTTCTCTGTCACTTTTTTGCCTTCAATCGTGTCCTCTCCATCGTTATTTTCCTCTGTTCTACGTCCTTTCCCTCCGTTCAAGTTTCTCTGTCATCTTTTTCATTCACTTGTCCTTCCTGCCATTTTTCTGTCCTTTATCTCTGTCATTTTGCTTAATCTGTCCCATACTTTTCTACGCCTCTTCCCTTTAAGTTTTCCTCTGTCACTTTTGCCTTCCTCTGTCCTGTATCGCATTTTCTACGCTTTCTCTTTCCCTCACTTTTGCCTTCATCTGTCCTTTTTCTACGCCTTTGCCAATCTGTCACTTTTTCCATCTCTGTCGCTCTTTTTTCACTCATTAACTTTCCTCTGTCACTTTTGCCTTTCAATCTGTCCTGTATCGCATTTTCTACGCTCTCTTTCCCTCATTAAGTTTTCCTCTGTCACTTTTTGCTTCAGTCTGTCCTTTGCATTTTCTACGCTCTCTTTCGCATTAAGTTTTCTCTGTCCCTTTGCCTTCCTCCTGTATCCCATTTTTTCTACGCTCTGTCCTCTTTTTCTCTGTCACTTTCTTTCAATCTGTCCTGTATCGCATTTTCTACGCTCTTCCCCTCATTAAGTTTTCCTCTGTCACTTTTTGCTGTCAGTTTTCGCCTCTTTCATCATTAATTTTTCCTCACGCATTCAGTCTGTCCTGTCATTTTTCTACGTTCTTTCCTCATTAAGTTTTCTGTCACTTTTTGCCTTCAATCTGTCCTGTATCGCATTTTCTACGCTTCGTTTTTGACATCTCTGTCCTTTTGCCATCTCTGTCACTTTTTCTACGCTCTCTTTCCAACTTTCCTCTGTCATTCTGTCCTTATCATGTTTCTACGCTTTCTTTCCTCATTAAGTTTTTCCTCTGTCACTTTTGCCTTCAATCTGTCCTGTATCGCATTTTCACGCTTTTTCCTCATTAAGTTTTTTTTTTGCTCTGTCCTTTGCTTTCAGTCTGTCCTGTATCAATTTTGGTACGTCATTTTCTCCGTAATTTTACCATCTGTCACTTTTGCATTCATCTCTGTCCTGTATCGCATTTTACGCTTTCTCATTGTTTTCCTCTGTCCTTTTGCATTCAATCTGTCCTTCCATTTTTCTCCCTCTTTCCTTCACTTTGCAATCTGTCCTGTATCGCATTTTCTACGCTCACTTTTTTCATTAAGTTTTTCTCAGTCACTTTTTGCCATCTCAATCTGTCCTGTATCGCATTTTCTTTGCCATCTTTTCCTCATTAAATTTTCCTCTGTCACTTTTTGCCATCAATCTGTCCTGTATCGCATTTTCTACGCTCTCTTTCATCATTAAGTTTTCTCTGTCACTTTTGCCAGTCAATCTGTCCTGTATCGCATTTTCTACGTCTCTTTCCATCATTAGTTTTTCCTCTGTCACTTTTTGCACATCTCTGTCACTGTATCGCATTTTCTACGCTCTTTCCTCATTGAGTTTTTTCTCTGTCACTTTTGCCATCAATCTGTCCTGTATCGCATTTTCTGTCCGCTCTCTTTCCTCATTAAGTTTTCTCTGTCACTTTTTTGCCTTCAATCTGTCCTGTATCGCATTTTTCATCTCTTTCCTCTCATTCCTCTGTCACTTTGCCTTCAATCTGTCCTGTATCTTTTCTACGCTTTGCTCAATAATCTGTCACTTTTTGCATTCAGTCTGTCCTGTTCGCATTTTCTACACTCTCTCCTCATTTTGCCATCCTCTGTCACTTTTTGCCTTCATCTGTCTTTATCGCATTTTCTACACTCTCTTTCCTCATCTGTCCTTTCCTCTGTCACTTTGCCTTCAATCTGTCCTGTATCGCATTTTTCTACGCTCTCTTTCCTCATTAAGTTTTCCATCTGTCACTTTTACCTTCAAACTGTCCTGTATGCATTTTCATCTCTGTCCCTCTTAACTTTTTCTGCCACTCTGTCCCCATCTCTGTCCTTTTAATTTTCTCTGTCACTTTGCCATGTTTTCCTCGTCATCCTGTATCGTCTTTTTCTACGCTCTCTTTTTTTCATTAAATTTTTTCCATCTGTCACTTTTGCCTTCAGTCTGTCCTGTATCGCATTTTCTACATCTTTTCCTCATTAAGTTTTCTCTGTCACTTTTTTGCCTTCATCTGTCCTTTGCCGCATTTTCTCCGCTGCCCTTTTGTCCTTTGCCATCTCTGTCCTTTTGCCCACATCTGTCCTGTATCCATTTCTGTCACTTTGCTTTCTGTCATTAAGTTTTCTCTGTCACTTTTGCCCATCAATCTGTCCTGTATCTGTCATTTTTCTGTCATCTCTCTTTCTCTGTCACTTTTTCCATCTGTCTGTCACTTTTGCCATCTCTGTCCTTTGCCATCTGTCCTTTTTGCCATCTCTCACTTTGCCTCATTAACTTTTCCTCTCTGTCACTTTTTGCCTTCATCTGTCTTGTATCCATTTTCTACGTCTCTTTCCACATCTGTCGCACTTTGCCATCTCTGTCACTTTTTTGCTCTTCAATCTGTCCTTTTCCATCTCTGTCCTTTTTTCTCATCTGTCACTTTTTTTCTGTCACTTTTGCCTTCAGTCTGTCCTGCCTACGCATCTCTGTCTTTCCTCATTGTTTTCATCTGTCACTTTTGCCATCTCCTGTCTTTTCTACGCCTCTTTCATCCTGCCTCAATCTCCTGTATCCATCTCTGTCACTCATTAAGTTTTGGTCTGTCACTTTTGCCTTCATCTGTCCTGTCATCGTATTTTCTACTTCTTTCCACATTTTCCTGTCACTTTGCCATCTCCTGTCCTTTATCACATTTTCTGTTCCTTTGCCATCTCTGTCACTTTTGCCTTCATCTGTCCTGTATCGCATTTTCTACTTTACCCATCATTAGTTTTCC
Source organism: Acanthosepion pharaonis (assembly GCA_903632075.3). Taxonomy (NCBI): domain Eukaryota; kingdom Metazoa; phylum Mollusca; class Cephalopoda; order Sepiida; family Sepiidae; genus Acanthosepion; species Acanthosepion pharaonis. The sequence goes on along the minus strand of CAHIKZ030000959.1, from coordinate 673,018 downwards.
TTTGCCAATCTGTCCTGTATCGTATTTTCTACGCCTCTTTTTTTTCATTAAATTTTCTGTCACTTTTGCCATCTCTGTCCTGTATCGCATTTTTCCGCTGCCTTCTCATTAAGTTTTCTGTCCTCTGTCACTTTTTGCCATCTCTGTCCTGTATCGCATTTTCCTTTGCTCTCTCTTTCATCATTGTTTTCCTCTGTCACTTTTGCCTTCAATCTGTCCTGTATCGTCACTTTTTTTTCCTCTGTCACTTTCTTCTGTCACTTTTTTGCCATCAATCTGTCCTTTCCATTTTTCCATCTGTCATTTTTTTCTCTGTCCTTTTGCATTCAATCTGTCCTGTATCGCATTTTCTCTGTCTCTTTTTTTCATTAAGTTTTGCCATCTGTCACTTTTGCCTTCATCTGTCCTGTATCGCATTTTCTGTCGCTTTCTTCCTCTGTGAGCTTTTCCTCTGTCACTTTTGCCCAATCGTCTGTATCGCATTTTCTACTCTCTCTTTGCCCTCATTAAGTTTTCCCATCTCACTTTTTGCTTCAATCTGTCCTGTATCGCATTTCTGTCGCTTTGCTTTCTGTCATTTTGCCATCTCTGTCCTTTGCCACAGTCTCCGTCCTGTCTCCCCTCATTTTCCACATCTGTCACTTTCCTCTCTTAAGTTTTTGCCATCTGTCACTTTTGCCATCAATCTGTCCTTTGCCATTTTTCACGCTCTTTCCCATCTCTGTTTTTTGCCTTTCATCGCATTTTCACCTTCTCTGTCACTTTTGCCATCAATCTGTCCTTTGCCGCATTTTCTGTCTCTTTTTTCATTAAATTTTCTCTCTGTCACTTTGCCTTCAGTCTGTCCTGTATCGCATTTTTCTACGCTCTCTTTCTTTTCCTTTCATTAACTTTTTTCTGTCACTTTTGCATTCCTCCTTCATCTGTCCTTTCGCATTTTCTACATCTTTTTCCTCATTAAGTTTTCCTCTCTGTCACTTTTTTCCTGTCTCTTTTTCCTTTAGTCTTCCTGTCACTCACTTTTCATCTCTGTTCCGCTTTTCCTCATTAAGTTTTTCCTCTGTCACTTTGCCTTCAATCTGTCCTTTGCCGCATTTTCTGTCACTTTTTCTGTCCTTTCCTCTGTCACTTTTGCCTTCAATCTGTCCTGTTCGCATTTTCTACGCTCTCTTTCCTCATTAAGTTTTCCTTCCTTTGCCATCTTGTTTATCGCATTTTCACGCTCTTTTCATCATTAAGTTTTCTCTGTCACTTTTGCATTCAATCTGTCCTCTGTCTCTGTCATTTTCTACAGTCTGTCCTTTCCCATCTGTTTTCCTCATCTGTCTTTTGCCATCAATCTGTCCTGTATCATCTTTTCTACGCTCTCTTTCCTCATTAAGTTTTCTCTGTCACTTTTGCCTTCAATCTGTCCTGTATCGCATTTTCTACGCTCTCTTTCCTCATTAAGTTTTTCCTCTGTCACTTTTTGCCTTCAATCTGTCCTGTATCGTATTTTCTACGCTCTCTTTCATCTCATTAAGTTTTCCTCTGTCACTTTTTCGCCTTTTCACATCTGTCCTTAAGTTTTCCTCTGTCATTTTTGCTTCATCTGTCCTTTTGCCATCATTCTCTTTCATTTTTTTCCTCTGTCACTTTTGCCTTCTCTGTCCTGTATCGCATTTTCTACTTTGCCATCTCTTTCCTCATTAAGTTTTCCTCTGTCACTTTGCCTTCAATCTGTCCTGTATCCATTTTTTCTACGCTCTCTTTCCCATTAAGTTTTCCTCTGTCACTTTTGCCTTCAATCTGTCCTGTATCGCATTTTTCTACGCTCTCTTTCCTCATTAAGTTTTCCTCTGTCACTTTTGCCTTCAATCTGTCCTGTTTTCTCTGTCATTTTCTACATCTCCTGTATCTTTTCTCATTAAGTTTTTTCCTCTGTCACTTTTGCCTTCAATCTGTCCTTTATCGCATTTTTCCATCTTTCATCTCTTTTCTCATCACTTTTTCCTCTCCTGTCACTTTTTTTTCTCTTTCAGTTAAGTCCCTCTGTCACTTTTGCCAATCTGTCATTTTTCTACGCTTTCTTTCCTCATTAAGTTTTTTCCTCTCTGTCATTTTCTTTTGCCTTCAATCTGTCCTTTGCCATCTGTCCTTTTCGCATTTCCATCTCTTTCCTCATTAAGTTTTCCTCTGTCACTTTTGCCTTCAATGTCCTGTTTCGCATTTTCTCGCTTTTCCTCATTAAGTTTTCCCTCTGTCACTTTTGCCTTCAATCTGTCCTGTTCGCATTTTCTTTCCTCTCCTCTTTCCTCATCTAAGTTTTCCATCTCTGTCACTTTTGCCTTCAATCTGTCCTGTATCGCATTTTTCTACGCTCTTTCCTCATTAAGTTTTCCTCTGTCACTTTTGCCTTCAATCTGTCCTGTATCGTATTTTCTACGCTCTCTTTCCTCATTAAGTTTTCCCTGTGTCCCTTTGCATTCAGTCTGTCCTGTATCGCATTTTCTACGCCCTCTTTCCTCATTAAGTTTTCCCTCTGTCACTTTTGCCATCAATCTGTCCTGTATCGCATTTTCTGACTTTCTCATTTTTCTCTGTCAGTTTTCCTCTGTCACTTTTTTCTACGCTTCTGTCCTCATCTGTCCTGTATCCTGCATTTTCATCTCGTCATTAAAATTTTCTGTTCTTTTGCTCTCCTTAAGTTTTCCTCTGTCACTTTTTTCTCTGTCAATCTGTCCTTTTTGCCATCTCATTTCGCATTTTCTACGCTCTCTTTTCCTCATTAAGTTTTCCTCTGTCACTTTTGCCACTTCAATCTGTCCTGTCTCTGTCATTTTCTACGCTCTCTTTCCTCATGTAAGTTTTCCTCTGTCACTTTTTACGCCTTCAATCTGTCCTGTATCGCATTTTCCTGTATCGCATTTTCTGTCTCTTTCCTCATTAAGTTTTCCTCTGTCACTTTTTGCCTTCAATCTGTCCTGTATCGCATTTTCTGCTCTCTTTCCTCATTAAGTTTTTTCCTTCTGTCACTTTTGCCTTTTGCCTGTCTCTCATTTGCCACATTTTTCTACGCTTTTTCTCTTTTTCCTCATTAAGTTTTCCTCTGTCACTTTTGCCTTCAGTCTGTCCTGTATCGCATTTTCTACGCTCTCTTTCCTCATTAAGTTTTTGTCATCTGTCACTTTTCTGTCCTTCAATCTGTCCTTTATTTCATTTTTTGTCACTTTTGCCTCATCTGTCCTTTATCCTCTGTCACTTTTCCCATTAAATTTCAATTTGTCCCAGTCTGTCCTGTATCGCATTTTCTACGCTCTCTTTCCTCATTAAGTTTTCCTCTGTCACTTTTTGCCTTCAATCTGTCCTGTATCGCATTTTCTCACGCCCTGTCTTTCCTTCTCATTCAGTTTTCCATCTGTCACTTTGTCATTAAGTTTTCTGTCTGTCCTGTATCTGTCATTTTCTTCTACGTCTCTTTCCCATTAAGTTTTCCTCTGTCACTTTTGCCTTCAATCTGTCCTGTATCGCATTTTCTACTCTCTCTTTCCTCATTAAGTTTTCCTCTGTCACTTTTTGCCTTCAATCTGTCCTGTATCGCATTTTCTACGCTCTCTTTCCTCATTAAGTTTTCTGTCTCTGTCACTTTTGCCTTCAATCTGTCCTGTATCGCATTTTCTACGCTCTTTCCCTCATTAAGTTTTCTCTGTCACTTTTGCCTCTGTCCTGTATCGCTTTTCTACGCTTCTTTTCTGTCATTAAATTTTCCTCTGTCACTTTTTGCTCTTCTGTCTGTCCTGTGTCGCATTTTCTGTCATTTCCTCATTTTTTCCTCTGTCACTTTTGCCTTCAATCTGTCCTGTATCGCATTTTCTACGCTCTCTTTCCTCATTAAGTTTTTCCTCTGTCACTTTTTTTTGCCTTCAATCTGTCCTGTATCGCATTTTCTACGCTCTTTTCCTCATTAAGTTTTTCCTCTGTCACTTTTTTGCATTCAATCTGTCCTGTATCGCATTTTCTTCTCTCTTTCTCATTAAGTTTTCTCTGTCACTTTTGCCTTCAATCTGTCCTGTATCGCATTTTCTACGCTCTCTCCATCATTTTTTTCCTCTTGCCTTTTTCTGTCCTGTGTCACTTTTCTACCTCTCTTTCCTCCTGTCCTTTTGTTCCATCGCATTTTCTATTTTCTGTCTTTTCCTTTTAAATTTTCCTCTGTCACTTTTGCATTCAGTCTGTCCTGTATCGCATTTCTACGCTCTCTTTCCTCATTAAGTTTCCTCTGTCCTTTTTGCATTTTCACGCTCTCTTTTGTCTGTATGTCACTTTTGCCTTCATTTCCTACGTATCTCATTTTTTCCTCTGTCACTTTTGCATTTTCAGTCTCCTTTAAGTATTTTTGCAAGTTTTTTTCTCTGTCACTTTTGCCTTCAATCTGTCCTGTATCGCATTTTTTCTACGCTCTCTTTCCTCATTAAGTTTTCCTCTGTCACTTTTGCCTTCAATCTGTCCTGTATCGCATTTTTCCTATTAGCTTTTCTCTTTCCTTCAATTAAGTTTTCCTCTGTCCTTTGTCCTCATTTTCACGCTCTTCCTCATTAATTTCTGTCCTGTTCATCGTCCTGTATTTTTCACGCTCTCTTTCGTCATTAAGTTTTCCTCTGTCACTTTTTTCCTCTGCCTTCAATCTGTCTTGTCGCATTTTCGCATTTTTCCACGCTCTCTTTCGTCATTATATTTTCCTCTGTCCTCTTTTTTCCTCTGTCACTTTTGCCTTCAATCTGTCCTGTATCGCATTTTCCACGCTCTCTTTCCTCATTATATTTTCCTCTGTCACTTTTGCCTTCAATCTGTCCTGTATCGCATTTTCCACGCTCTCTTTCTTCATTATATTTTCTTCTGTTACTTTTGCCTTCAATCTGTCCTGTATCGCATTTCACGTCCTCTTTTTTCATTATCTGCTCTAGAAATTTCAATTATCTCTTTCTGATTCCAAGTGTATATGTTCTTTTACTGTTTCTTTTGGTGTTAAGAAGAAGCCAGAGTTGCTTGCACCGTTACGCTGTTTCTATGACGTGATTGCTACTCTTATTAAAAAAATTGGTCTGTCTCAACATCTTACTGAAAATCAAAATTGGGCAAGATTAAATATTAGTACCCGCAAATGATTAAAAAAAATTCACTGTGTTCTATACCGTGCCTATGAACACTAACGGGTATGTACCAATCTTCTTAAATACGTTGGCCACTATTGTAAGTTGGGGTAATATGCTGTCTATGTAGTCCACGACTAGAAGTGGTTTGCCTACTTCACGCCGCTGGTGAGTATTGCATTTTGATGATGTTATAAAGATTATCATTCCCAACCTCCGTTTTGGTTATTTCTCATTCAGTAACCCTTTCTAGATTACAACACAAAGGGATTATCTTCTTTTGGCGAATTTGTATACCCCTCCTCAATTTCTATTGTTCAAAAAACTTTTTTAAAAAATTTTCAAATATGCCTTAGAATTAAAAACAACAAACTTATGAAACTTTCTTCACGAGAACTGACAAAAAACATTACACACTATTCTTGTCATTAAGCTACCAAATAAGAAGTTTTTAACATTATTGCTGTCATTTCTCGAGAGAAGTTTTTGTTTTAGTTTTCTTTAAAACTTCATGTTCAGATCATGGTATTCTCTGCATCCTTCTGTAAAACCACATTTCTGTTGCTTAAGGTGTCTTCTTTATCGGTGAGGAGATGTTCAGTATTTACTGCCATACAGGAGGACTGATATTACATAACACTCAAGTACCGTTTTTTTTTTGTTGATTAATACTTTGCTTATTTTTTGGAAAGCATCTTTCGCTATTTACAATTTTGTTGTCGCACATTCCATCTTCTTTTAAACACTTCCTGATTATCTAAAATGTACTTGTTTCATTTTGGTATCAATTTACGAATTAGCGATTAGATAGAGGCTGAATGGGTTTCCTTATAAGAAGATTCTCTCCAAAACCTTTCAGTGAGAATTCCCGCCTCTTACCACTCACCCTTCGGCTTTAAAACTGCTACAGTGTTGAGAGCAAAAAATGGAAGACACTGTCCCACTCATTTCCATGCTCTCCTTTACTGACAAATAGTAGATTTCCCCTGATAAAGACAATAAAATTAGACAGTTCATAATATATGTTGGATTCGAATATTAAACTTTACCCAAATTTGATTTCTTCCGGTGGCATTCTCGTTAATACCACAGGAAGAAATCAAATTTGAGTAAAGTTTAATATTCGAATCCGAAAAATGAAATACAAATGTGTCAAAAGAACAGTTTTTTTTTTATCATGACGACTCTATTGTTGGATACTTCCTAGACGATTTGAATTGTTTTAAAAATGTATTTTGAGAATTTTAATAAAAGAAAGATATTTAGCTGGATTTATGCATTCATTTTTTTTTGTTTTTTTTTTTTTGTTTTTTTTTTTTGTTGTTTTTTTCTTCTCCAGAATCGACAAATAAAGTATTAAACATGTTTTATTAGATTACATATTTATAAGTATAATTTTGTATTTGTAAGTTTATGGCAATATGTGAAGAAACGGCAATGGAATATTTATCATTTACCATGCTATAAAGAAATAACTATGAAAATAAATATCTTATTCATAAATTTATGAGACACGTCTTTGAAAATGAGAACAAGAAAATTTAAATTCGCGAAGAACGACGAATAAATTAAATTATAAATTTTGAAAGAATGTATTTTCCGAGAATTGCTTTTTTGATGCCACATAAATTTAATAAAATAATTTCCAATTTAAACTGATACTTTCTTCTCTCGAGAAATGACAGCAATAATGTTAAAACTACTTGTTTGATAGTTTAATTACAAGAATAGTATTTAATGCTTTTTTGTCAATTCTCGAGAAGAAAGTTTCATATGTTTATTTGTTGTTGTTTTTTTTTGTATTCTAGCGTAACTTTTTAACATTCTAAAAACAACTTTTTAAAACAATAAAACATTGAGGAGGATACAATAATAGATTCGTCAAAAGAATACCATCCCCTATGAAAATACCAGCCCTATGAAAATACCATCCCTATGAAAAACCTTTTTTCTTCATGTTTTTGCCGGTAGGAATGTTTGATGTTGCCCAATTTTGATTTTCAGCAACATGTAGGGACAGACCAATGTTTATTATTATTATTATTATTATTATCATTATTATTATTATTAGTCGCAAGGACGTCATAGAAACAATATAACGGTGTAATCACCTCGGGCGTGTGAGAATATAAACTTTTAGCAGAGAACGTTGGATTACATCTACATATATCAAATGTAAAAATATGGGGTTTTGCTGTCAACTTAATACTGCGTTTATAAAAACTAGCTACCAAAGAGGAAAGAAACTTCTCTAAAACATTATTTACATTATTCGGACTATTGTCCTCATCTTTGTCGCCATATTTATTACAACGTTTCGGCCGTTGTACCCCTCGGATTCTTCAGGGGGTTGGAATGTCGAACTGAATCCTTTATTTCGCTCACTGGGGTAGACTGTTCTAGTGTCACGTGCCATGTTTAATGGATGTCAGTTATCAGTTATCTCCTGTCAGTTTCCCTCTGAAAGTTCTCCACTGCCATAACCGGGTATTGAACTCACACTCTTTGGGTCCTGTCACTGGATCTAACTAACGCCTTTATCCACTCTCTCTCTTATTCTCACTTTCGTTCTTCTCTCTATCGTTCTTTCATTATCTCTTTCCCTCAATCAATCTCTCTCTTTATCTATCTATCTATCTATCTATCTATCTATCTATCTATCTATCCCTCTAATTCTATCACTGACTATCTGGATCTCCCCATCTCTCTCTCTCTCTCTCTCTTTGTCTCATTCTCACTTTCGTTCTTCTCTTTATCGTTCTTTCGCTGTCTATCTCGTTCCTTCAATCAATCACTCTCTTTCTTTTTCTCACTCACTCTCTATCTCTCTCTCTCCCTCTAATTCTATCACTGTCTATCTGGATCTCCACATCTCTCTCTCTCTCTCTCTCTCTCTCTCTCTCTCTATCTATCTATCTATCTCGTTCTCACTTTCGTTCTTCTCTCTATCGTTCTTTCATTATCTCGTTCCCTCGATCAATCTTTCTCTTTCTTTCTCTCTCCCTCTCTCTCCCTCTCTCTCTCTCTCTCTCTCTCTCTCTCTAATTCTATCACTGTCTATCTGGATCTTGCCATCTCCCTCTCTCTCTTTCTCATTCTCACTTTCGTTCTTCTCTCTCTCTCTCTCTCTCTCTCTCTCTCTCTCTCTCTCGTTCTTTCGCTGTCTATCTCGTTCCCTCAATGAATCTCTCCCCCCTCTCTCTTCTCTCTCTCTCTCTCTCTCTCTCTCTCTCTGTCTCTCTGTCTCTCATTCTCCTCATCGGTAAAGTCATTAAGGAATTTTAAAAAACAAAGTAGGACCCAGTATGGAGTCCTGAAGGACACACTCATTATTATGAAAAGATCTAGACGAGTGGCCGTTCAGGAAAAAACTCATTTCACGATTTGAGAAGAAAAGACTGCCTAAATTCAAAAGGTCGTCCTTTCAACTTACGGAGAAGACCTGTATGCCAAAACCCTGTCAAATACTTTCGATATGCCCAAATCTATAACCGTTTTTATTGAGACTAAAACACTCTCAAATATAACATATTCGAACTGAAGTTTTAAGTCCTAACTCTTTCATTTATTAAAGAAATGGCTATTCTATGTTATCATCCAAAGACTAATCCGTTATTTCCTGGATCCAAATCCCACCTATTCCAATCAATTATCGATTACAAAAAAAACAGCAACTGCACTCATTTCCAAATACAAATTGATCACTGCTTACATGCATAAGACCATCGAGCCATGCTATGTGTTTACATCACGACTGTTTCTGGGCACTGGTGTTTTTTGTGTGTACATCCCGGCTGGCATTGATCTTTCCAAGTGGTATTTGCACAAATGCGCCAATAATCCTCAGAGCATGTTCTTTCATTAATAGTGCAGCTTGGGTTTCGCATGTCCCTATTAAATCGAACAAACTCGGACGACAAACGGTAGCTCGGACTCTTTTTCACGAGACCGATAATGTGCTGATTCGTGCACCAGGAGGCCATATTTTTCATACGATATGCATTAACCTCTCCGTACGGCTTGTGTTACATTATTTGTTGACTTTGGCGTTTCTTTGAATTGTATATTTTACAAGAATCTTTTTTATTATATTAAACTGAGAAATAAATGCTCAAGTTAAACTTAACCTTAGAAATTGACTAATAAAATAAAAGAGCTCCACACACACACACATACACACGCATATATATATATATATATATATATATATATATATATATATCAGAGAATGCCTGTGTGTCTGTTTGTATGTCTGTCTGTGTGATACCTTTTCACTCGAGATCCATCCAACCGATTTTGACCAAACTTGTGCAATGTCAGAGATAGGTTCTTAGCGTAAATACTCGATAATTTCTAAAAATCAATAATCCATAAGGCCGATCAAACACCGATAGATTCAACTTTTTTTCCTTCGATTTTGTTCAAGCTCGGTATGTAGGTTACTTACATCATGACGAGGTCAACGATATCTCATTTTTATTTCTACTCCACTGCGTTTAGCGAAAAACCGCGAAAAACGAAAAATCGATTTTAACACAAATTTAAAACTAAAATCTCCATGAATTTTCAAGCAATGTAAATACAATCTTCATTGAATTGTAACCAACCATAAGTTGATTGTTTAAGAGTCATTTAGCTTGATAATTGAGTCCACCCATATAGTGAAAAATGTCGATTTTTACTAGTTTCCTTCTTATTTTTCGTTGATCTGTCAACCAACTTTCATCAAACTTGCTTTATAAATGTATCCTCTTTTACATCCCTGGCAGCACAGTGAAAATTGAATTTCAAAAAACTCAAAAATATTTGTGGTCTGAAGTGGAAATTCATGGTGCCTGTTTTACCCCTTCGTGTCTTCGGCTAACTTCGATTTAATAAATACAGACTACTTCTGTTACATCAGTAACTGCATTAATTCAAAATATTTTTAATGAAAGTACGTTAAAGTAGCAGAAGAAAATAGACTCTGTTACATCTAAACATGATACTGTTTTTGCTCCATTCTAATTGAACTCTTTTTCTGATCGACCAGCTGAGTGTGGGTGCTTGTTTGATCAAACCCTCCTCTATAGTGGTGAATTTCCTGATAAATGAAGTTTAGATTTAAGGTAACGGAAGTGTGGTCTTGCGGAAGTGTGCTTTCAATACCGCGCATGTATGCAACGATTGGTTGGGTGTTTTTGTTTAGCAGCATATCAACACCTTTTGGTGTTATTTAATGCTGAAATCTAAATATTTGATATACATTTTATATTTCGATTTTGAAGATAATAATGATCTAGTGATACACGTCTTACTAATTAACCCATAGCTGGGGGAGAGAAGATGTTGTTTCATACCCTTCCGAAGGGTATTTGCGCGTAAGTGAATATAACGAACCCAACTGGATTCACAATTCCGAGCCATTATTTATTACTTGCTATAAAATACGTTTGAAATAAGTGACTGTTTAATCGACAGGCATTTCCTAAAGTCTGGATCTATAGGAAATCTAATTAACTATTTTTTTTACCTCTACATATTAGATATGGTTTTACTTGAATGAAGAAAGTATCGACTTCTTTTTTGTCATATGCTAAAGGAGAAGGTATACTCAATGAAAATCACAGATGCAACACACTTGATTTAACGCATAAAGGGAATGTGCTGAAATTGACGGCAGTGTGGAGTTATAGCATCGTTTTTACGTGCAAAGCGCATCAACATCTCCATCACAGTGGAAATCATATTGAAGAATTTATTTGCTAATATTGCAATTTAATAAAATGTTGTTGAAATATTCATTTCTGGAAAAGATGCAATATTTGCCTGTGTCCAGGCTTTAAGTGACCCTTTTGCGACTGGGAAAAAAAACTGATTTTTGCCAATCTCAAAATCATACGAATGCAACAGACTAGTCGCAGATTTGACTACAATTTACACGTCTATATCCGTTATACTAAATGCTCGTATATCCTTGAAGGATTTATGGTAATAAAATTCAAATAATGCTTAATGTTAATATTGTTATTATTGAGATAAAAGATCAAAATCAATAAAGCAAAAAAATAAAAGCTACTACTGAAAATACTCAAGGCCAACCCCCACAAAATACTCGCGAGGTAAAATAAATAAAAAAGGCGGTTAATCGAGTGAATAATATTCCTAAATCTGTGTTTCATGGCTGACGGTAGACACGATGATTCAGATTACCAACGGTTACGGTCAAAAGCTTGGAAAAGATATTTTCCGGAAAGCTTCTTTTTTAAAACCTCTAGGTTAGTGGGATATTTTGAATAATTTTCAAAATAAGGAAATTGTGTCGATCCTTGAAGAAAACGTTGAAATGCCTAACTTATATTTTTTATATGCGTGTGATTCTTAAGATGAATTAAATTTTTTCTAGCAGTAGTCTTGAAAACTTCCATTTTGCTATTTGAAATTTCTGATCAATCTTAATTCTTAAATTATTGACTGATAAACTCCTTACAAGTTTTACGACTGTAAAGTGTGAAATTTCCCTATTACATATTTGAGCTTAACAACTTTATCTATTACAATAGTATAAGTATGGATTCAGGTCATTATTTAAAGAAGTAAGGGGGTACAAATGAAAACGAGTTAACGCTATTTCAACTTTGGTAACCTAATATTCTGTCATCCTCATTTGTATTATTATCTGGTTGTCATTTTTCTTGTATAAGAAAAAAGAAAACATTATTTAGGAGAAAGCATACTACAAGAAAAGGAATTAAGGAGACAGAAGATTATTATTATGTGTGGGGCACAATTGAGAGAGAGAAAGAGAGACTAACGAATCTCCTTTTAGTATCAAAGAGGAACTGAAGGCAAGAATTATGGCAGCAAGCACCAAATTAAACAAAACTGTCCAGGAGAGATGCAGTAGATTCTGAAGTCGCTTGGAGTCTGATATTTCCCGGAAAGGGATATATTTGATCGAAGTAGCTAAGTGGTTTTGGCTACTGTAATCAAGGAGTATACGGTAGCAGTAATCGACTGGTACTCGTCGTAGTCGCAGGTAATAGGTGTAGACCAATAGGATAGCCAATGGCGTAGTCCAATGGGCGTCGTCATAGACTTAAACACTGTTGTACCTACACGTCCGTCTGTACTTATGACGGACACCAGCCAATCATATTCCAGTGAGGGGGGACTCAAGTGTATGCATATTCCCTTATATCAGAGTCTGTGGGTGAAGCGAATGTCGATTTTATTGAATAAATTTACTCTTTAGTATTTGAAGATATTTTTGTGTAATTTTGGTAAACATGTCTGTTAAAAGAATTTATCATCCTTTTTATGTGTTATTTAAAACCGAAATTGATATAGATTTGTAAGAATAATTATTTCAGAATAATTATATTTTACAATCCGTATTATTTAACCCATAGCTAGGAGAGAAGAGATGGATTCATACCTTCCCGAGTATATTTACGCTTAAGGGAATGCAATTGTATACGACTGGAATTCGAACTCGGTGCTCCGATTTCTCATTCACAACCACTATCCATGGCACGAACGCACATCCATACATGTAAGATACAGGGGGATATTTACCCCATTCGTTTGGAGAAGAAAAACCTTTTTTTTTAATATTCCATTCAATACGTTAGTTAAGGAAACATAAAATAGGAACTGAGACAACCACGGTCAAAAATATCCTGGTATCAGATCATCCCATAAGTTCTGTCCGAATTTTGAATAAAGAAAACAAGTGACCAAATCTTACATTTAATTACAGATTCAATCAACAATGTATTTCCCTGATTATCTATGACTTCCTTCCATCTATTAACAAGCTTACTAATTCCATTACTGCAAAAAAAATTTGGCTTTGATTCGAAGAACTCACAAATGTCAGATTTAACCTCTTCCTGTGTTACAAAAGCTGTTTCTTCCAAATGATTCTGTAAGCTACAAACAAATGGTAGTCTGAAGGAGCAAGATCAGGAGAATAAGATGGATGAGAAATTTTCTCCCAACCAAGTTCTTCGATCTTTTCTGACGTGATTCTTGCTGTGTGGGGTCGCGCATTGTCCTGATGAAACATCACCTCTTTTCGATTCACTAGAGCAGACCTTTTTTTCCTCAATGCTTTGTTCAAACGCTCTAATTGCTGACAGTATATTTGAGCATTAATTGTTGCATTAGGTGGTAAGAATTCAAAGTGGATTATTCCTTGGCGATCCCACCAGATTGAAAGAAGAACCTTTTGCCTATGGTGTTCTCTTCTCGGCTGTGACTGGGGTCCTTCCCCTTTACCAAGCCACTGTCTACGACGCTTAACATTTCGAAAAAAAATCCATTTTTCGTCACCAGTCACAAGTCTATCCAAAAAAGGTGAAACAAGTTGGCGAGAATGGAGAGAAGAGCAGATGTCAACTCGGGATTTGAAGTTGTTTTCAGACAATTCATGAGACACCCATTTTCCAAGTTTAGGAAGTTTTCCAAGTTGTTGAAGATGACGATGAACAGTTATATGGTTTGAACTGTGAACTACTGGCAATTCCTCAACTGATAAAGCAGGATTTTCTTCAAGGGCTGCTTCAAGAAGCTTTTCATCAAACTCAACTGGACGTTCGGTTTGATCTTCATCTTCAAGGGTGAAATCTCCACCTCTGAATTTTGCAAACCATTTTCTGCAAGTTCTTTCATTCACTCCATGAACTGAGTGAATGTTTCTAGCCGCTTTGGCTGCTGAGTTTCCTTCCTTGAACTCATAAAGCATTATGTGCCTCAAATGATTCTTTGGTGTTTCCATGTTACAGGGTTTTAATCAAACAAAATTTAATTTTATTGTTCTCTGAAATAAAATTTGATCAGTTTAAATGCATCTAAACATAAAAACAATGTTCAGCTCCATTAGACATTATAAAATACTCTTTAAATTTCGTTCATTTTAACAAAAAGTTAAAAATCGGACAGAACTTATGGGATGACCTGATACAAATTGCATGAAGTGAAGAATATCTTGTATGTCGATGACGAGTTTCTAACTTGTGCCCGACTTGAAGGAATTAACAGAACCGCAAATGTTGATTTCAGATAGGAAATCAAAAATCAAACTATGACCAGTATTTAACAAGAGATGTCTTTCTTAAAAGACTTCCGAAAATACATCGTTAATGAGAGATACTTTTCGAAAACGATCTAAATGTTGGAGTAATGTTTAGCGCTTCTGATTGAGGAATCGAAGAGCCGAGTTCGAATTCAACTTGAATCCATGACCTTCTTTGGAGCAAATGGGGAGGTGTGATTCCACTGCATAGATTCTCTTTAGATGAACCCAACACCGGATCTGCCTCGAACAAATGTCAGATTTTCCAGTAATCTAATCAGTCTGTTGAACGTTTGATCAACACGCGACACCAACCAATCAGTAAACTTCATCATGCCAAATTCATTTTGCGAAATATTCCCAACTCTTTCACAAGATAAGTTAATAACTTTGGTTATTTGATTTAGAGTCAATATCCTGTCAGTCATCACTATTTAATGAAAACGATCAATGTTTTTTTCTCTTTGGCAGTTGCAGGAAACCCACCCACTGGATAATCTTCCCCTCCTAAGACCAGCTGCCCACTTTAGAACTGTTGATAACGTTGGAGCGTCATCCCCTAATGTTTCAAACATGTCTGCGTGAATGTCTTTCGAGTCTAAATCCTTTTTTTTGCAGGAACATGATGAAACCACGATGCTAAAAAAACGAGATAGATCCAAATGTTGGAATAATGTTAAGCAGTTCGGATTGAGTAATCGGAGAGCCGAGTTCGAATTCAACTTGAATCCATGACCTTCTTTGGAGCAAATGGGGAGGTGTGATTCCACTGCATAGATTCTCTTTAGATGAACCCAACACCGGATCTGCCTCGAACAATGTCAGATTTTTCTGTAATCTGATCAGTCTGTTGAGCTTTTGATCAACACGCGACACCAACCGATCAATAAACTTCATCATGCCAAATTCATTGTGCGCAATATTGTCAACTCTTTCACAAGATATGCCAAGAGCTTTGGCAATTTGATTTATAGTCAATGTCCTGTCAGGCATCACTATGTGTTAAACATGATCAATGTTTTTCGGTGGTGGCAGTTGCAGGAAGCCCAGCCATTCTATCATCTTCAAGAATCCTAAATTCAGCTGCTCACATTTGTATTGATAAAGATGGAGTATCCCCCTCTAACCTATCAACCATTTTAACATTAATGTCCTTGGGGATTAAACTTTTTTCTACAGGTACCTGAAAACACCATGATGCCAAATTTTGTACATTTTCAAAAGAAATCTCTAGTACTTACTTTTGAAATCCTATTTGAACAGTCAGATGTTAGTTTATCTGGAAATAAACGATTCAGTTATTAATAAGAGGAGTTCAATGCAAGGTTTCCAAGCTCTAGCATCATTCCTTCATATGAAATTTTCATCCCACCCTCGTAAGAACAATAAAAGTCAACTCCAAATTTAATCTGCAGGTTATATATACACCGATATGGATTTACGGATATTTTCTTATATGCCGTCCAATGCAGTAGCTAAGGAAATGTATAGAATAGAAATTGAGACAACCACGGTCAAAAATATCCAGGTACAAATTGCGTAAATTTTTAAGAATTTGGCGCAGGTGATATCAAGGATATCTTGCATGTCGATGACAAGTTTCTCACTTGTTCTTGACTTGAATGAGTTAACAAACCGCAAATGTTGAATTCAGATAGGAAAAAGGTGATAACTGTACGACCAGTATTAACAAAAGATGACACTTAGTTGCAGATGTCTGAAGACATGACACTAAAGACCAGAGCTTGTCATGTAAGTAGTGAGAGAAGGATATGCTTGTCATGTAGTGTGTGTGTGTGTGTGTGTGTGTGTGTGTGTGTGTGTGTGTGTGTGTGTGTGTGTGTGTTTTGGGTTGGGGAGAGTCTGTAGAGCAGAAAATAAGGTCATGTAAACGCTTTGGAACTCAATAAAGGCTTGTCTTAAAAAAAAGGTGAAATAACTTTCAACACTGTAGGGATTTTAAAATTCCAGAGTGTTATCCTGAAATATCCCACTTTAAATGTTAAAATTTACGTAAAGAGCAAATCTACACCGTGTTCCTAAAGACATGGAACATAGGAAATCCCATTAACTATATTTTTTTTACTTCCAGTGGTTGAACATGGTTTTGTCGAAAGAAAAAAGAACTGACTTCTTTTTGTGGGGTATGCTAAAGGAGAAAATTTACACAATAAAAATCACAGATGCAACATACTTTACTGACCGCATAAAGAGTGTATGTGCTAAAACTGATAGCAATATAGAGTTATTGCATCAAGTCCACGTAAATCTTGCAAAGTGCATCAACCTTTGCATCACAAATAATGGAAATCATATTGAAGATGTCATTTGTTAATATTCCAATTCAATAAAATGTTGTTGAGAATTTCATTTCTTGAAAACATGCATTCTTGCCTAGGGTGTCCAGATTTTGGGGACACCCTGTATAGTATAAAGAAGAATTAAACCATTTTGATAATTTAAGAGAAAACTAAAATAGAGAGTCCAAATCTTAGTTTGTTGACCCACTATTGTGAATTTGTGTCTTCTATGTTCAAAACAGAAAATATCTACATTTCAGAATATCTGCTGCAGAGCAATACTGAGTTGCTCAAGAGATTGATTGCAAGTTCAATCCTTATTAACGACTCTATTATGATCCTATCTTAAGTTTGGTATAATCTATTTGTATGTACAGTAAAACCAAATATTTTTATGCCCTGATTTAATAAAGTTTTTGATCTAACACAGGTTGTCCCTAAGGTCTGAACATATAAGAAATCTCATTAACTATATATTTTTTAACCTCGGCAGATTCAACATGGTTTTGTCGAAAGAAGAAATAATTGATTTCTTTTTTCTGGGGTGTGCTAAAGGAGAAGGTGTACTCAATAAAAATCACAGATGTAACTGAACAGATAAAGAGCTAATGACGGCAATGTGAAGTTATTGCATTGATTGCACGTGAATCTTGCAAAGTGTATCAACCTTTGCATCACAAATGATGGAAATCATATTGAAGATTTTATTTGTTAATATTCCAATTGAAAAAATGTTCATTTCTTGAAAATATTTCGTTTTTGCCTCCATGTCAAGACTTTAGGGAATCCTCGTAGAATTAATAAACAGAAGCGTTATGATTTTAATTAACCGTAATATTACGATTGTCTGTGAGTGAACACGAAGGACGAAGAACATATCGGCCTAAAAGCAAGAAAACGATCATCATTTGAATCCAATCTTCAGTGGAATTATGAAAATGCTTCCTGTTAAAACGTCATCCAGCTGCCAATAGATCTTTTTTTTTCTGTTTATGAACGGGAAGTAGATCATTCGACGAGATAACGTGAATCTTGCAAAACGCATCAATTTTTACACCAAAAATCATGGAAATCGTATTGAAGATAGTATTTGCTAATATTCCAAATCAATAAAATGCTAAAAATTTAATTTCTTGAAAATATGCATTTTTTACCTATCTATCGAGACACTATGTATATATATATATATATATATATATATATATATATATATATATATATATATATATATATATATATATATATATACACTAGCAGCATTGCCCGTGCTTCATTCAAAAATCGCACGACTCATACAGCAATCGCTATCACTTGCCTTAAAATACTTTTGCCCTTCCTTGACTTTTTTTTGGGATTGCCCTTTGCTGTGCTGATGTTGTTACATGCCTTTATCTGCCTCACACTGCGAATTTTTTCTAAGCTCTATACTAAACATTAAATCTGTTACGAAAAAAGAACTAAACAAAATGAACACAAAACGATCAGCTTTAAAAAAGGACTCGTAACTGGAAAAACCGAATGAAAAAAAGAATGTTAACAACAAATACTTTTTCACACCAAACCCATTTCTGCGGAATCAGAATCTACGTTGAGTTTAAGCAAGCGAATGAGCCAATTGGAGTAAAGTGCCATGGAGATTTAAATTTTTCCCGCTTGTGACGAATGCAGCTATCGATTTTTTTTTTGCATGCTAGCATGTTAGTTAACATTCGTGTCAGTCAGCTGTTGGCTCTCACGCTGGCCAATAGAATCTTCCTGCCTATTCGTGGCAGCCAGCTATAGGCTCTTACCTGTACAAAATATATATATATATATATATATATATATATATATATATATATATATATATTTATATATATATATATATATATATATATATAATCTAGGTATTGGAGTTATTGCATCGAGTCCACGTGAATCTTGCAAAGCGCATCAACATTTGCATCACAAATGATGGAAATCATATTGAAGATGTTATTTGTTAATGTTTCAAATTAATAAAATGTTGAAAATTTAATTTCTTGAAAAATATGCATTTCCGCTTCTATGTCTAGTCTTTAGGGTCACGCTGTATATACGCAAACTTTATGAGTCCGTTTCAAATCCACTAGTAATATTCTTCAGTTGATTATCAATGTCATCGAATATCCATGTGCTGGCATATGTACTACTACTGTTTTTATTAAACTCGTATCATAGTGATTCCATACCATCTAAGAGCGTTCGATGAAGCAGATTTTTAATGAGGAACACGCCATGTGGCGTTTATGAAAGTAATTGAGACGAAGGCACTTGTGAGAAATATCCGAACGATCAGTGCGTGGATATGACGAAGCGGAGATGTGCAAATGTCAAATATGTATTTGGTGTATGAAGGGTTAGTCTGTGTGTGCCAAGATCTAGATAAGGATGAATATGTAACTTGTGTGGGCGTAAAAGAGTTAATTATATTCAAAATTAATGAGCTTAAGAACAATATTGGGGAGGATAAATATTATCACTGAATGTTAAAATTCAGGAGAAATATACCGAATCGTTATAAGCATCAAACATGTGTCGATAGATAGATAGATAGATAGATAGATAGATAGATAGATAGATAGATAGATAGATAGATTGAAGAAGTGAATCGCATAGATAGATAGATAGATAGATAGATAGATAGATAGATAGTTTGAAGAAGTGAATCGCATAGATAGATAGATAGATAGATAGATAGATAGTTTGAAGAAGTGAATCGCATAGATAGATAGATAGATAGATAGATAGATAGATAGATAGATAGATAGATTGAAGAAGTGAATCGCATAGATAGATAGATAGATAGTTTGAAGAAGTGAATCGCATATAGATAGATAGATAATGATAGATAGTTTGATAAGAATCATAGATAGATTTGAATGAATGAATGGATAGAATGGATGGATTGAAGAAGTGAATCATAGATAGATAGATAAATTAGATGATAGTTTGAAGAAGGAATCGCATAGATAGATAGATGGAATGATGGATAGATGATAGATAGATGAATAGACTAGATGGATAGATAGATTGAAGAAGTGAATCGCATAGATAGATGGATAGATAGATAGATAGTTTGAAGAAGGAATCGCATAGATGGATAGATAGATAGATAGATAGATAGATAGATAGATTGAAGAAGTGAATCGTATAGATAGATAGATAGATAGATATAGAATGGTTTGAAGAAGTGAATCGCATAGATAGATAGATAGATAGATAGTTTGAAGAAAATTTAATCCCATAGATAGATGATATGATATAGATAGATGGTTTGAAGAGTCCAATCGCATAGATAGATAGATAGATAGATAGATAGATAGATAGATAGATAGATTGAAAAGAATCGCATAGATAGATAGATAGATAGTTTGAAGAAGGAAATTTTATAGATAGATAGATAGATAGATAGATAGATAGATAGATAGATAGATAGATAGATAGATTGAAGAAGGAATCCGTATAGATAGATAGATAAGATAGATAGATAGATATTGGTTTGAAGAAGTGAATCGTATAGATAGATAGATAGATAGATAGATAGATAGATAGTTGATAGATAGATTGAAGAAGTGAATCGTAGATAGATAGATAGATAGATTGAAGAAGTGAATCGCATAGATAGATAGATAGATAGATGAATGGTTTGAAGAAGTGAATCGCATAGATAGATAGAGATAGATAGATAGATTGAAGAAGGTCATCGCATAGATAGATAGATAGATAGATAGATGGTTTGAAGAATGTGAATCGCATAGATAGATAGATAGATAGATAGATAGATAGATAGATAATTAGATAGATTGAATCGAAGTGAATCGCATAGATAGATAGATAGATAGTTTGAAGAAGTGAATCGCATAGATAGATAGATAGATAGATAGATAGATAGATAGATAGATAGATTGAAGAAGTGAATCGCATAGATAGATAGATAGATAGATAGATAGTTTGAAGAAGTGAATCGCATAGATAGATAGATAGATAGATATAGATAGATAGATAGATTGAAGAAGTGAATCGCATAGATAGATAGATAGATAGATGACTAGTTTGAAGAAGTGAATCGTATAGATAGATAGATAGATAATAGATAGATAGATAGATAGATAGATTGAAGAAGTGAATCGCATAGATAGATGGATAGATAGATAGATAGATAGTTTGAAGAAGTGAATCGTATAGATAGATAGATAGATAGATGGATAGATTGAAGAAGTGAATCGCATAGATGGATAGATGGATAGATGGATGGTTTGAAGAAGTGAAATGCATGGATAGATAGATGTATAGATAGATAGATAGATAGATGGATAGATTGAAGAAGTGAATCGATGGATGGATGGATAGATAGATAGATAGATAGTTTGAAGAAGTGAATCGCATGGATAGATAGATAGATAGATAGATAGGAATGGATTGAAGAAGTGAATCGGTTTGATAGATAGATAGATGGATAGATGGATAGATAGATTGAAGAAGTGAATCGATATAGATAGATAGATAGATATGATGGATGGTTTGAAGAAGTGAATCAGATATAGATAGATAGATAGATAGATGGATTGAAGAAGTGAATCGTATAGATAGATAGATAGATAGATAGTTTGAAGAAGTGAATCGATAGATAGATAGATAGATAGATAGATAGATAGATAGATGAATGGATTGAAGAAGTGAATCGCATAGATAGATAGATAGATAGATAGATAGTTTGAAGAAATGAATCGGCATAGATAGATAGATAGATAGATAGATTGAAGAAGTGAATCGATAGATAGATAGATAGATAGATAGATAGATGATAGATAGATTGGAAGAAGTGAATCAGCATAGATAGATAGATAGATAGATAGATGGTTTGAAGAAGTGAATCGCATAGATAGATAGATAGATAGATAGATTGATAGATTGAATCATAGATTGGAGATGGATAGAAGTGAATCATAGATAGATAGATAGATAGATAGATAGATAGATGGTTTGAAGATTGAATCGCATAGATAGATAGATTGAATGAAGATAGATGAAAATATGAGATAGATAGATAGATAGATAGATAGATAGATAGATTGAAGAAGTGAATCATCGCATGAATAGATAGATAGATAGATAGATAGATAGTTTGAAGAAGTGAATCGCATAGATAGATAGATAGATAGATAGATAGATAGATTGAAGAAGTGAATCGCATAGATAGATAGATAGATAGATAGATAGTTTGAAGAAGTGAATCGCATAGATAGATAGATAGATAGATAGTTTGAAGAAGTGAATCGCATAGATAGATAGATAGATAGATAGATAGATAGATAGATTGAAGAAGTGAATCGCATAGATAGATAGATATGAATAGATAGATAGTTTAAAGATAGTTGAATCGCATAGATAGATAGATAGATAGTTTGAAGAAGTGAATCGCATAGATAGATAGATAGATAGATAGATAGATAGATGGATAGATTGATGAAGTGAATCGCATAGATAGATAGATAGATAGATAGATAGATAGATAGATAGATAGATAGATAGTTTGAAGAAGTGAATCGCATAGATAGATAGATAGATAGATAGTTTGAAGAAGTGAATCGCATAGATAGATAGATAGATAGATAGATAGATAGATAGATAGATAGATTGAAGAAGTGAAATCATAGATAGATAGATAGATAGATAGATAGATAGATGGTTTGAAGAATGGTGAATCGATAGATAGATAGATAGATAGATAGATAGATAGATAGATAGATAGATAGATAGAACAGACTGAGATAAGTAGACAGATAATGAAAAACAAGAAAGTAAAAACGACGGAAAGAAAGAAAATCAACAGAATGAGATAGACAGATAATTGAAAGAAAGAAAGAAAGAAGAAAGAAAAAAGAAAGAAAATCGATAGAATAAGATATAAAGATAATAAAAGAATGACATAGATAGATAGATAGATAGATAGATAGATAGATAGATAGATAGATAGAGAGATAGGTAGATATAAACAGAATTTACTTCATATGAACATAATTAGATCCATATGAACAGAATACGTTAAATATTAACATGATTAGATAGAGAGAGAGAGAGAGAAAGAGATCTATATAAAAAGACTGTGATAGATAGATAGATAGATAGATAGATAGATAGATAGATAGATATGAACAGGCTGTGATAGACAGACAGAGAGAGAGAGAGAGAGGGATAAACAGACCGTGATAGATAGATAGATAGATAGATAGATAGATAGATAGATAGATAGATAGATATTGAATATACTGTAATAGATAGATAGATAGATAGATAGATAGATAGATAGATATTGAATATACTGTAATAGATAGATAGATAGATAGATAGATAGATAGATAGATAGATAGATAGATAGATATTGAATATACTGTAATAGATAGATAGATAGATAGATAGATAGATAGATAGATAGATAGATAGATATTGAATATACTATTAATAGATAGATAGATAGATAGATAGATAGATAGATAGATAGATAGATAGATAGATAGATAGAAAGAAAATGAACAGAATGAGATGGATAATGAAAAGAAAGTAAAACAACAAAATGAATGAGATAGATGGATAGATACATACATATATACAATGAACACGATAGATAGATAGATAGATAGATAGATAGATAGATAGATAGATATTGAATATACTGTAATAGATAGATAGATAGATAGATAGATAGATAGATAGATAGATAGATTAACTAATGATGAGCAAACGAAGACAAAGAGATATCAAGTGTCTGAAATGTCAACAATATAATAAAAATACATCTGCCAAGTTATTATTTCACATTTAAAACGTAAAATGAAAACAAAACGATGAAAGGCGTTAGACGGTATGAAAACAACCGCAAACAGCCTGTTTTGTTGCCGGCCTCCATCTTGGAAATACATGTATTACTTTGGCATAATCGATCTCATAGCAAACTCTCTTTCAATGGTCAGAATGTTTGAGCCATGCAATTCATCTTTGTGTATTCTAAATGAAAGTTTTTGTTTTATCAGCTGGGGATGTTTGTCGGGTTGTTCCTCAATCGCGTTAGCAATTGGCAGCTTCAGAAAAATGTGGGTTGGGAGTGTTAATTGGAACATGTCATTGGCGATCAGGAACTTAAGTAAAGGGTATTCCAATAATTTGGACAGATTTTAAATGTGAATTAAGTTCAAGCGTCTTATGATTTGTTTTCTTTTTCTGTCAGATTTAACAAGTTAAGTCTTTAGCAGTTTCAACCATAGAAAGATTAAAAATCAAACAACGTGAGTAGAACTGTCTTCTTATATTTGGAATATGAAGGAAATGAGGGTGATTGCAGTCCGTATGTGATGTCCTAGCAGTCGACGTTTGAATTGATGGAACAAAAGAGTAAAACGCATATGAATATTTGGTATTGATAATATTTTAAAAAAATTTAAGGACCTTTTTTTTTATTTCTCTCACTTGTATTGTAAGGCAGATTTCCCTTCTTTCATAGTTTAAGTGAATTTCAAGAGTATTTCGTAGTTTATTGTATTTTAACCGACCTAAAATTTGTAAATAGTTTTAAATCAATTTTAAGGAATATTATAGTGTTTTATGCAATTTTTTCTATCTTTTTTTTTTTTTTTTTTTTTTTGTGTATGTACAGTCAAAATATACGGCATGTTTATGGACAATTATTTTCATTTTGCGAATACATTCATTTAAATTTAACTGACCTGTAATAATGTTAAGAATCAGGCTAAACGATAAAAATGTGATACTAGGGTTGAGTTTAAGTCTCCCCCCCCACCTAAAAAAACACAAATAAAATCAAAATGGTTAATATTTAGAGTAAGACACCATACCATACTTAGGGAAAAGGGTTAAATTTAGGAACATTAAGATTACCTCCTTGGTTATTCATTGAAACTTCTATCCACCAAAAAAAAAAAGAAAAGAAGACAGTCCCCACCGTGGATCATTTAAAAGATAGTCCGAACAGCGGATTGGTTGTTACAAACATCCAATCAGGTGTGCGGAAAATGTGGTCTTTCTTCATCTAATTCATTAAAAGGCCAGAGTAGTTGTCAGCGTTTGATTGAGAGGGGGGGATCAGGGGTTGATCTCCCCTGATTGGACCGACTTGGTGATGGGGTGTATGATGTTGAAAGACCCGAAACTCCCTAATGAACCAAGTCAAATAACATCACTGACGACCCCATCCCCCCGGGCGCCTACTTAAGAGCGTATTTTTGAATTATGAATTATTAAACACATTTATTTTGCCCTTTAATAAAGTGAGAAAAAATATATTAATTCCAATACAAAACCTTATATTCTTCATCTGGTTTGCATCAAGTTTTTACTTATGTATAGATTTGCGATTGCAAATAGTTAACTTTCACATCTGAACTGTTGCAATCATTATCTAAAAAGACATGCCATGTTCCTTGTAGACTATTAGAAATTTAGAAATTTTACAAATTAGGAAATCTATTTCTTAATATTTGGATGTCAGATGGTTTCACTTACTGATGTTAGGATCTCTATTTTTACCAGCCATTCATTTTGTTGTTTCAAAACATGGAAGACATACATCAGCTCTTGGCAGCTCTGGAACATTTGAACAAATTTCCTTGCACCAAATTTTCCATTCTGTCTATATTTCTGAGATGAGGTATTATGTACATTATTTACATTATTCGAACTATTGTCCTCAACTTTGTAGCCCTATTTATCACAACGTTTCGGCCGTTGTACACTCCGGCCTTCTTCAGGTGGTTGGAATGTCGAACTGAACCCTTTATTTCGCTAGACTGTTCTAATTCCACGTGCCATGTTTAATGGATGTCAGTTATCAGTTATCTCCTGTTAAATCTCTTCTCCAAGTTCTCCACTGACTTAACCAGATATTGAACTCACACTCTTTTGGGTCTTGTCACTGGATTTAACTAACGCCTTCATCCACTGTGTCCTTGAGTGAGCGACATAAAGGGTTCAGTTCGACATTCCAAGCACTTGAAGAAGGCCGAAGCGTACAACGGCCGAAACGTTGTGATAAATATGGCGACAAAGATGAGGACAATAGTCCGAATAATGTAAATAGTGTACATAATACCTCATCTCAGAAATATAGACAGATACCGAAAGGCCGAAATGTTGTAATAAATATGGTGACAAAGATGAGGACAATAGTCCGAATAATGTAAATAATGTACATAATACCTCATCTCAGAAATATAGACAGATACTATTAGAAATTTTAGAAATTTAGAAATTTATTTGTTAATATTTGGTTGTCAGATGGTTTGACATACTGATGTTATTATCTCTAGTTTTTTTTCAGTCATTCAGTTTGTTGTTTCAAAACTTGGAAGATATACATCAGCCCTTAGCATCTCCGGAACTTTTGAACAAATTTCCTTGCAGCAAATTATCTATTGTTAAAAATCTAAGTACATTTATCTTCTTAATATGTGTGCAGTTGAAGTTTTAGACCCCAAACTATCCTGCATCCTGCTGTGTAACTTTGTATCTAATGATTTATTAGTCAGGAGATATATACGTAGGTATATTGACAAGTTTGTGAATAATTTAAAAAAAAAATGTGCTTATTTAATTTTTAGCATAATTTACTTAATTCAATGGTCAATATTAATTATACAAACTGAATATTTATAAAGATCAGAACTCAGTTAATAACTGTCAGGCTACATACTTATTGATCGAGGTTTAAGATGGTATGTAAGGAAGAGGATGCCAGATAGAAAATAAGTCAGAGAAAGACGAGTAAACCATTTTGAACTCTATCGAAAGTGAGGAGTTCAGCGGCTCCAACCCAGCCGGTCGTCGTCCTGAGTATAACGATAAACTACATCCGTCAGTAAGGCCTCTAATCGAGAGATTTTGAGGGACTAAGTATAAACCCCAAGATAGAATGCATAGTCATCAGCAAAAGGATGATCCCAAAATGCAAACTGCAAATCATGGAGACTAAAAGAAAACGAGTAGAAAAATTTAAATATCTTGATAGCATTCTAAGAGAGGACGAAATGTGCAACACTGAAATCCGAAGACGTATTTGGATGGCCATTGGCAATCCAAATATGTCTTCATCTGCCATTGACCAAATATGCATATCAAAAGCTAAAAAGAGCCTTAAGACAGAGAAAAACTTTGTCAGAAACAAAAAAAAAAGTATTGAAGCTTTACGTGATATCTGTTCTCCTATGTGACAGTGAATGTCGGACAATCTTCTCAAAGATGAACAAGAAACTTGAAGCAACAGACATGTAGTTTCTGCAGAAGTCTACTGAGAATACCACTTCACTTGACAAATGATGATAAAATCTCTCAACACATTTACTGTTGTTCTGCGGAGACTCTATCTGTTAAAACTTAATTTAAGAAAATAACAGATGACCTTCTTTTTTATATAACTTTTAAGTACTAAGTAATCTTAAAAATGTTGGAAGATATTCTCCGTAATCTTATTTTACGAATGTTGAATTTAAATTTTCTAGAGTCATCGCTCTTATTTTTCTAATTATGTCGTGTATGGGCGACAATACTTTCAAACAGGGGCACGTTACGTAATATTTTATATACATAAAAAAAATAAAAATTGAAAAAATATTAGGTGTAAACGACTTTCCAATTTTTCATTCGTAAATATCGTTTTCACTTAATGATAATATCACATAATCGGGGTGAAATAAGGCTGAATTTTAATCGATTTATATTATTATAAATTATTCTAATTAAAATTTTATATTATTATAAATTATTCTAATTAAATTTTATATTATTATAAATTATTCTAATTAAAATTTTAAAAAAGGCATACAATTCATGCAAAAATTCCTTTCTCATCGAAATTTGTTTTTCTTAAGACAATACTGTCCAGCAATTAAAAAGTTTTTCTAATTAAAGAATGTCACAGATTTAGGATTCAGAGCAGATTTTCGGAAACTGCGTGTCCCGTTTCATGAAAAAAAAAAAGAAAACAAATTTTTAAATTCTCTAAAGAGTCCTGCTTTTAACTAATAAAACAAATTTAAAAGTTGAAATTTAATTTCTCGAAATTTCATGAAATTAAGTAAGTAGTGGGGACATATGTACAAATATATATATATTTTAGTAAGATTTTATAAAAAAAAACGAAAAAAACAACAAAAAAAAACAATTTCATTCATTTCGGAATAACTCCGAAAAGCTGCATTAAAAATCAAACAATTATTTGATTTTTGTAAGAATTTCCAAATCAATGTTTTGTTTTTTTTTCACCGGAGAAAAGTGTAAAAACATTAACCGTAATTATTACGTCGACTGCTGACCAAAACTTCGGACATGCTAGAAAGGATTTAAAAATTTAATAAAATAATTTAAAAATACTTGGATCTTTCCTCTTATTAATAACATAAATATTTTGACGATAAAACTTTGTTTTTATTAAGTTTGAGGCTTTGTTTCATGCTATACTGTTTTTGTTTTTCAGTGAAAAAGCGGGAATTTGTGGAGATACCTACTTTAGAGTATTTCTGTAATTTATTTTAATGTTATTTCTTGATAGCGAGATATTTTCCTCTATATTGTTTTTTTTTCTTTTTAAATAATATAAAAAAATATATTTTGGCCGCAGTTCTACTTACGCAATATAACTCCTTATTGAAAAAGAGAGATCTAAAAAGAAAGTTCCATTTTCTTAGCTTTCCTGTGTTGTTTAGTAAAGTCTCTCTTTGTCAGCAGGCGAGACAATTCTGACAGCCTGTGTCTTTGGAAGTTTTGAACGGACAAACTTTTCTCCCGTTTCAAAGCGCCACCAGACAAAGGAAAAGGCTCCAGGATATTTTTAACGCCAACATCTTCAGTGCCAGGGTCAAAGACAAGCAATATAATGTTATTTTTTTTTATCGCAAAAAGGTTTGGTCGTTAAAATAAGAGACGGTAACTAGAAAAGGTTTTAATATCAATATCAAAATACGAGACAGTACTTGTATTGCATAATAATAAAAAAACATTTTAAAATGTTTAAAAGGCTATTTCTTTATAGAATATACTCAGGACAATCGTGGGAGAGCTGGAAATCTTATTAGGATTCATTATTGGCGGACACTATCTTAACTTGACATAAGAAGCAGATGACATTGTTTTGTTAGCAGACATAGAAAGGAAATGGCAAGAACGCCGAGAGAAGGTAATAAAAGACGGCGAGAAGAAAGGACTAAACATCAATTGCAAAAAGAGAGAATATTCGATTTCGAGCAAAAGGGAGAAACAAAGAAGCGAACTACGATTTTGAATCAACAAAATCAAGCAAGTATAAAAATTTAAATATGTGGGAACTGCTTTAAAAAGTGGGGTGGAAAATGCACCATCGAAATCCCAGAATCAAGCCGAGCGTCTCGACTTGACGGTCGAACTCTCTGCTTTTGAGCAGAAAGGAACCCGGACGAGGTTCCGCCGAAGGGCAGAATCTCGTTCGGGGAAAATTGCCAACCCGATCTCGTTTATACGGGTTATACGGGCATTTTTTGGCCGAGCCTACGGGCTCGGGAAACCCACGATAAACTCGGCCTTGTGCCACATGCAACCCTCGTGGAGGGGGTGGCTAGATACCATCGAAATCCCAGAGCACACTTGAATAGTGAAATGACCTTGTAAAAGATAAGCAAATTATTAAGAAAATTGCGTTAGAAACAATGAAGAGAGCGCGGAACCATTAAGAAAAGTATCCTGTGTTGTTACGTTATATAAGTCCTCTTATATGGTAGTGAATGCTAGACAATCTCCTCACAAATGAAGTTGAGACTTCAGGACTCTCTGGTTTTACAGAAGCTTGGAACATATTGTATGCCATAATAATAATAATAATAATAATATTTTTATTTTTATTTTTTTTGTCAGTGGAAAGAGTCATGATGCCATTTCTAACGTTAGGTCACTTGGCGGGACCCGGAAAGAAATGTGTACACGCCAGAAATCAAAGGAAATTTAAAAAAAAAAAAAAATAATAATAATAATAAACAGATTTTAAAAGGTTTACAAAGCGTTATTTCTTTAAAGAATTTTCTCAGGACAATCCTGGGAGAGCTGTAAATCTTATCAGGATTCATTATTGGCGGACACGATCTTCGCTCGGCATAAGATGCAGGTGGTATTGTTTCGTAATCAGACACAGAAAGAAAACAGAAAAAACACCGACAGAAGACGGCGAGAAGAAAGGACTAAACATCAATTGCAAGAAGAGAGAATATTCCATTTTCAGCAAAAGGGCGAGACCAAAATTAAACTGCTCTCTATTAATCATTTGACTGACCCTTCTCTTCCCCTCCCCATCAGCATGGGTGGTGCTGAGTATCAGGAGAGTCGCTCGGTGCGTCTTCTCTGGCTAACTTTCTCGTCGGCTGACATTAAATTGAAAGACTACCGTAATTCCCCATGTATAATACGCTTTCATCCATAATACGCACCCCTAAAATTGTGCTGAAAGTGTGGGAAAATGCTTCAACTCACGCATAATACGCACCCCTTGTTTGGTAATAAAACCCTAAAAATTGTACCTCTCCATTTTCATTATGGCCAGCGTTTCCTACACTTATTTAGAAAAATGGTTTTAAACATGGAGTAAAATTATTCTACTTTAGTTTCTGATAATTCTTATTTTACTTTACTTAATTTTTTAAAGATTTTTTTTTGAGCTCTGCATAATACGCACCTCTGATTTTGCTTTTTATTTTTAGAAAAAAATTGCGGCCACTCATTCCAACACTCATTTAGAAAAATGTTTTTAAACATAGAATAATATTATTCTAATTTAGTTTTATGATAATTCTTATTTTATTTTAAGGCAATTTTTTTAAAGATTTTTGAAGCTGTCCATAATACACACCCCTGCTTTTGCTTATTGTTTTTAGAAAAATAAAGGGGTATTATACATGGGGAATTAAGGTATATTGAATCCATTGCTAGGTCAGCTACTAAAAAAGTTAGTTCACCCTGTCGAGCTAGACAATATCTCCAGAATCTGTCTTCCATATCTATATGTCTACCATTGATCAATTTGTTACGTTTGTGCTTCTAGTATTAAAACTGTTGTAATTAAAAAAAACAAAAAAAACAAATATTATTTTCTGACTTACTGCCGGTAATATAACTAATAATAATTAGGCATAATAAATGGAGTACACCCTTGTGCAAATTAATTGAAACAAAATGTTTTTTCTTTTTTGTATTTTCAAGTGAAACATGACCCAGTACACATATTAGTACTTCGTATGTCCATTCCACGAATTTGTTCCTTGCAGATTGACCACAGATTCTCGATTGGGCTTAAATCAGGAGATTTTCTGATCCAGTCTATAGTACATTGATTTGCTCACTGGTAAGGCTTGCCAGTGTGTTTGTGCAGCGTTACAAATTTTCGTACGCTTCCTTGGAGTAACGTCCATCGCAGACATTGGCCGTAGGACAACTAATCGATAGTCGAGACAATAGTGTTGTTTGCGTGATAAAATCTGATGCAATCACGGATGACACAATATATTTGTAGGCCAAACAAATTTCATCATACATCCAGAAAATAGATTCATATTACTGCACAGCACTGCAAATGACCTAATCTGAGGAAAAAATAGAAATCGATTACACCTTATCACCCCAGTTAGTCTAAAACTGACCGTATGGTGAAAGAAAGGAAACTAAATTGTTTAAATTATTTTGCACAAGCATGTAGATATCCGTTCCACTTCCTGTCAGTTGAAAACGTGAATCGAAGAGGGCACTGTGAGTTTCTCTCCTGGAATATAGCATCAGCGAAAAAGGTTCTTTAAGATGATTAATAGAGAGCGGTTTCGTTTTAGAAGCGTTGAAATGAACAAGTCGTCTCTTGCCTCATTTAACAACAGATTGAAAGCCATTTTCGAGATCAGCTGGCAATTTGGTTTTTCCACGAACCTATCAAACTTATTATTAAGGCAACAGAAGTAGATAGGGTCAACTATCGCCAGCCTCAAACATCTGCCCGGTCTTTTGAACAGGAGTAGAGGTTTATCCCTTGTTTTCTGTTTAGGATTGGATTTCCAGTTTTTTCTAACGTCTTCTTCAAATCTATACTTAATGATGAATCTTATTTTATTTTACGGCAATTTTTTAAAGATTTTTTTGTAGCAGTGCATAATACGCACCCCTGATTTTGCTTATTATTTTTAGAAAAAATGCGTATTATACATGGGGAAGAGTAAATGAAGTAGTTTAAAACATATTTGAGTAATTTTAACTTGTATTTTCTTTGATTTTTCATGTTATTTTTTATTTGCAATAAAATCATTATTTGCAGCAAATGGACATAACAGGCTGACGATAAAATCTCCAAACTGTTATGGCCATTTATTTGTTCTTGACAATCTCCTTTTAATAAGGATATTTTTACACATAATGTCTGTTTCACTGTTGTTTTCTCAGATTTATTTTTCTCCTCAATTTTTCAGTCCCTCTATCTCTTGCTTTTTCTCTTTTTCTTTTCCTTTTGAATTTTTTTCCCTTGCTTTTCCTTCGCATCTGTTCCTATTCCCATTCTGCATCAAAACTTCCTACATATCCCCCCATTTTGCCCCCCCTATTTTGCTCCCCCCTTCTTTCTCCTCTGATTCCTCTTTTGCCAGCATTACTCTTACCTGTCTCTCTTATTAGAACTACTGCAGACTTCCTGTACAGACGCGTGTCCAATTCGGAACGAAACGAATTCTTTCTGCGTAATTATCACCATTACACAGGTTCCGTTGGTATTGCCAAATAACAGCGTCTACCGAATCTTGCTTTTGAAGATCGAACACTTAACACTTGCAGATCGACTGGCAAATCAGTTTACACATGATTAACCGAAATTATGTCACGCCTTGACTAGCCGTGGTAACAGCTACTAATGCATGCCTCGTTTGAAACTTCATGTTTCACTGGCCGTCTTTCCAATGTCTCAAATAAATAAATAACCCTGCTCCCGACAAAACCTGGGTCAGGATGACTAGCAGAAGGATTCGTCTCTTCAAAAGAGTTCCAGTCCCAAAATGGTAACCCTTTCATTCAGTTCTGTGCCATGCGTGATACATACGTAGGCGATTGTTCGTTCCTCACGGGATGCCCCATGATTTCGGCCTTGTGCCACATCTAAGCTACGCTTGGAAAATTTTAGGGCACCTCGAGGTGGTGTAATGGTTAGCAAGCTTGTCTCGCTAGAATTATTACGACTGAGTAGTGAGTTCGATCCTCATTGTGTACCCCATACTTTCGGCCTTGTGCCACATCTGAGCTACGCTTGGAAAATCACTACATACGTAGGCGATCATATATACACTGACGAGACAAATTGTTTTTCCGCAGTACACTGCCATTTCTTTCTGCGATAGACCAGTTGCCATCCAAGGCTATAGAATCCTGTCCAGCTATTTCGGTGAAATATCTGTCGGCCAAATGTCCGTCGGCCAGATGTCTGTCGGCCAGATGTCCACCCACGACTTTCGCCTGTTACATGTGCAGTTCATTTTAGTTGTTGCTACTATTGGTAGTCCTCAACTGACGTCGCTTCTTTTATTTGGTACAGTTCTTTATTTGTGATCCTGTAGCGTCAGTTTGCAAGGTTCAAAGAAGGATTATCTTCGCCATGACCCTCAAGGTTCATTGATTCAAAGCATTTTAGCCATTGATCTTAGAAAATGGTTGTATACTCCTGACAGTTTAGGTATTTCGGAGCGGGTTTGGCGTTATGCATGGTATCCATATGAATGTCTCGATCTGACGAGGCTATTTTTAGAACATGAATCGCGTTTTCAGGGCCGATATTTTGGTTGGTTCGACGAAAGTTTAGTACAGGACATTTTCATCCCGGACAATTGCGTACCAGACAATTGCGTCCCTGGACATTTGGGTCCCTAAACAAATGCATTACAGGATAACTGTGTACTTCTGAAGCTTTTAAAGGAAATTACTATATTTTTTTAAAGCATAGGTAGTTATAATAAATTAAAAAAAAGGGAATAAAAAATAATATAAAAGAAAAATTAAATGCTTATTTTTGTTTAAAAAGCACTAACAGATTAACAATGTTGCAAAATCGCTCTACACATCGCCGGTATATTTTTGTTTCATATTCTTACGATAGTGGTAGCTGTAATTTTCCTCAAATAATTTTCCACTAGTGTTTGATTTTCGCAACTTAGCCATGTGTTCCAAATAAAAATATAACCTGTAAAAAAAAAATCCAGAATCTATTTTATGTTGTGGTACGCACTGCTAGGGTGAACTGAAACTTCTAGTTTAATTTTCTTTTGATTTAAAAAAGAAATTTTTATTTTTTATTTATGGTAACTACCTTTCCGCTTGTTTAGAGTAATTAAAGGTATTAGTATGCAAATTTCTATTTTAAAAAAATTCTTTAAAAAAAATGATGGCTTCAAAAAATTATCAGAGGTGTTATGAAAACAGGACAAGAGATTCTGTCTAGTAATCTTTGCTCAGTGTCCGAAGGCTCTTAAGGAAATGGTCCAATGTTTCGCCTGATTCTTGTCGGCGAGTCGCAAGTAGGTGTCTAGAAAACATCTCATTTTTGGGCATTATGAATGTAGCGTTCAGTACATCGATTGCTTCTTCGTAGGTAACGCAATCCGAGATAATTTCGTTGACTGTGTGAGACAGGTAGTTGGTTAGGAGCGCACGCTTATTGATGGGACGTCCCGGTCTTTCTGAATGTAGAACCTCGATGAAATTTGTAAATGTCTCCCGCCAATGTTTCCAGCACTTGTCGGCTGAATCGCTTTCTGGATCTGTAGTAAATCGCTCCGGTCGCATAAATTGTTCCATTCTTAATTGAATAAATTGTAATGAAAACAGGACAAAAGATTCTGTCTAGTAATCTTTTATTCAATTAAGAATACTACTACTCGTCTAACTTGACAAGCGGACGTGTACAGCTTTTATAGCGTGGATTATCAAAGGGGAGATAATCCATATTCACAACAAGAGGTACGCAATTATCCAGTGATACATTTGTCTGCGGACGCAAATGTCCAGAGAGGCAATTGTCTGGTAAGCAATTGTCCGGGTCGCATATGTTTAGTATGCAACCGTCCGTCCGCCATTTTGGTTTTGTAGAAATTTGTGGTGTCGGCTGAAACTACCTCTGGCTACTCAATTTCCTTTTGTCTTCTGCTAACTTTGTTATAATTGATACATACGCCGACATATTTGAACTTTTAGTATTTACTAATTCCACATCCTGAATTTTTATGGTGGCTTCAAGGTAGTTTTCATCACTACTTTCATTCCTGTTCCAGATCATAATTTATCTTTTTGAAAAGTATTGGAATATTTGGTACAGGATTTTCATTATTTTTTAGGTTCTGATCTGGCATCTTATCTACAGTCACTTTCTCACAGACGTAATGCGTCTTTTCTACAGATATTTTTATGGCAATTGCTCTGACGAGCTACTTTCACTGGTGTCCCAATCTAAGCCTGCTACTAGGTTGGCATCTCGGTCCCACCCTTTCATTGTCGAAACTGTTAAATATAGCCCATCTCTTCTACTCCAACAGCTTCTTATCTCGCACTTACTACCAATGGGACTCCCATCCTCCTACATGCTTCTCTGACAGCTATAATCTTCAATTATTCAAATGCCTCGATCTTGATCCCCGTTCTTGTCTATATCCTTTCCTCAAACACTCCTCTTTACTCCTGCTCTCACACTCTGTAACCTCTTGCGTGCTAGTGGCACTCCCGGCTTGCTTGGGGTGAATGCTTAAAAAAAATATAGCATCCTTATCAAAGTATCGATCTGAGGAGACTATTTAAGAACGTGACATGAGTTTTTAATGGTAATGTTTTTGTTCTGTGGCAACTTGCGGTATTATGTGAAACTACCTATAGCTCAGCCTATTTTATGTTCACTTTCCTTATCTTCTATACTAGGTTTATTATAATTGATTCATACACCGAGGTATTCGAAGTGTTTAGTACTTACTAATTCCACATCCTGAATTTTTATGATGGATTCAGGGTAGATGCCATCACTTGTTTAAATCCTTCTGCCTGAACTTCTGAGTCAAAATTCGCAAATAATTGGTACGTAATGTTAAAATGGTAGGTATAAAAATTAGTTACAAGTGTTTAACCACCATTCAACCGGTTGCTAAACATTAAGTTATTTTTATTTCAGACTCGATGAATTACTTAAATATAATTATCAAACCCTCCTAATAATTTCTATCTGTGTATATCATTGCTTGAACCAGCTACTAATGCTCTAGAGTGAGCGGCTTGGTGAGAGTAATCGTGGCTCCAGGGGGCACAGTCCTATGGTTACAGAGAACTCAGTAAGAGTTCCACCACGGTATATGTGAGCGAGCGGCGCTATATTGAGTTATTTTTTGCAGTGGAACAGTTGGTATGATGTTTGCTTGATAACCTATCAGGGTTTCAATTCCCGATAGTGGATGCGCACTGCTGATGAGTCCCAAGTATAGGACGAAACGGCCGTCCAACGCTTTCTGCATTCTGTTGAGGTTTCTTTCAGACTCAATGAATTACTTAAATATAATTATCAAATCCTCCTAATAATTTTTATATATGATTTATCTATATCTAGTTTATGAAAAACTAGGTAATCCGTATGGAGGATAAAATCCAGAGAGTTCAATGTAAATCCAGAGCAAATAATTTAAATAAAAACAGACTACTTTAAGGTTCCATGTAATAAATTATTTCACCACAGCCCTTTTAAAAGGACTGCGGATCATCAGACTTTACTTCCAAACAAAAAATGAAAAGAAAATTTACACATTTTTGACGGGCCGTATTAAACATATGTAAATTAACGAAGTGAGAAAGTGAGGGGGGAGAGAGAAAACATGAGTGAGTTAGCAAATATTGACACATTTAAACGGTTTAAATGTGTCAAAAATGTGATATATGATTTATCTATATATATTTATCTATATATATGATTTATCTATGTTGTTTATCAATGCTTTTCGGGAAAATCCAATGTTTTTTTTTCTTTCATTCTATTTATTCTGTAAATTAAGGACAAAAAATTCAAGGATTAATTATGACTTGTTAATTTTATCACTTAAAAATGAAATAGCTCTCCTCTAATTGTATAAGAGAATATTTTTTTTTTATCTTCAAGCAGTATGGCTGATTCTAACTTCCAGGAGAGTGACCCATTGCCTCTCCAAAGTCTAACCATTTCCAATGTCATGGAGCAGACAGTTGCTAGGAAAATTGGTTCGTTCTCATGCTAGGTATTTTCTCGCCAGTATCTCTCTTACATCTTTATAACCATCTACCATACGACTGTGCATTCGGTATTGCTGCCACATCTAGACTGGAGTTTCTGTTATATATCTACAAATTCTTGACAGAATCCAAAGAAGAATCTGTAATGTTATTAGTCCTGACCTGGCATTTCGTCTTTGGTCACTTTCCCACCGTCGTAACGTAGCATCCCTGTGCCTTTTCCATAAATACTTTCACGGCAATTGTTCTGATGAGCTTACGTTGCTGCCACTTGACAGTTAGGTCTCATCATTCTACCGTTGAAATAGCTAACTGTTAGCGTTATTTCTAAGTTTATCTTTCCTTTACTCAGACTTCACACTTCTGGGCCTCTCATACGGCTTCTTGCTTCCCTGTCAACTACAATCTTCAAAAATTGATGTGCAAAGTTGACAGAAAATCAAAAAGCCAGAGGAGAGTTCCACTAACGAGAAGTGCGAGAGAAGAAACTGTTAGAAAAGAACTTCCGGTTACATCTAACCAATTCAACTGTAAAAGTGTAAGACGTTTTTGCCAATCTAGTACCGTGACTACATTCTAAAAGTCTACGTACCATAGAGCAAAGTTCATCAGAACAATTACCATGAAAATATTTATAAAAAAAGGCACAGAGAAGCTAAATTACCGTCTCTCTGCTTGACTGATAACCCCTCTCTCACACACACCCCTCAACATTTTCTCAGTTTCTTCCATTCTCGGTAGCCGTTTGTATCTTAGTGGCTTCAGCGCCTTGCTTGTGTTAAAATGATAAAAAATAATGCCAAACCCCTTACGAAAGGGGATATTTCGATCGATCTTGCTCGCACAGCTCAATGGGTGGGGAGTAAGGCGTAGCATCAATGTTAGTTTTTATATTAAGTGACATCCCTTTAAAACCTTTTATGCCTTCAACATCAATTTTGTTAGAGATTCCTTTTTGTTAGAGATACTGTCGTGAAAAAAACAGATGTATTTTCAGCATGATCCAGCTTGGGTACGAGGTGATAAATTAACTAAAATCATCTATTACGCTGTCAAGGTAATTTCGGTTATAATATCTTCAACAATTCGATGTGAAAATGGGGCATTATATTAAATCAAGATGGCGCTTAAATGTACAGGTTTATGTTAATAGATATCACTAAGAAATCGGTTATGCTTTGAGATCATTTGATGGAGAGAGGGAGATTTATTTTCAGTGAGATATAAAGACGATATATGCTTTCAGCTTTTTTTATCATTACCCCAAGCAAGGAACTAAAGCCACTAAGATATTTAGGGTTACTGAGTGTGAAAAAATAAGAAAATTAAGACATTATTAAAGACAAGGAAGAATAAAAGAAGAGGAATCAAGAAGACAGTAGATAACTGTCATGGTAACTTACCCATAATAATAATGGACTCTTCCTGACATCATAAATACTGCGCCTCTCAAGAGGTATAGGATATTGTAAGACGGGGAGGGCACCTCGGCCTGGTGTAATGGTTAGCAAGCTTGTCTCGCTAGATCAGTTACTACTGAAAAGTGAGTTCGATCCTCACTAGATGCCACATACTTTCGGCCTTGTGCCACATCTAAGCTATGCTTGGAAAATAACTATTGTAAGACGGGGAGAGATAATTGAGAGCATATTGTAAGGACATTGGAATAGTGATACTTATCGAGACAACATAGTTCACTCTAACCAAATCTGATAGTCATTACTAATACTTCTACTTCTTTGTATTATATTTCTGTTGTAATATATCTTTATATTCCATACCTGTGTTCGTGTTATTCTTTCATTGGTTCTAACCTTGGACCATCACGTGGTACAAGGAACTTGGACCATAACAATAATGATTGGCATTGCATTTAAATTTTTGATGATCAAAGCTGGCAGAAAAGCAAGAAGCCAGAGGAGAGTTCCAGTAGCGAGAAGTTCGAGAGAAGAAACTGTTAGAAAAGAACTTACGGTTACATCTAGCCGATTCAGCTGTAAAATTATTAGACGTTGTTGACAATCTAGTACTGCGCTTAATTTCTTAAAGTCTACGTACCATAGAGCAAAGTTCATCAGAACAATTGCCATGAAAATATTTATAGAAAAGGCACCGGGAAGCTATATTATGGCGGTGGCTGAAGCCGAGATACCAAGTCAGCACCAATAACATTGCAGATTCTTTTTTGTATTTTATCAAGAATCCCTCAATATATAAAAGGAACACAAGACCATATGTGACAGTAATTTTCGTAGTATGGACGAATGGTAAACTTATAAATAATGTAAATAGATTCTGGCGTGAAAGATTGTCTAGCACGACAAAGTGAACAAATTTCATAGCAGCTGACATTGTAGTCAATTCAATATACCGTAAATTCCGGCGTATATATCGACCTCAAAATTTTAGCTCAAAATTGTGTGTTAAGACTATATCTACCGTATAGGTCGACCACAAGATACACAATGGGCTACCAGCGGCTCAGAACTTAGGCCTACCGGTATATGAAAATAGTCTACAGTATACGATAACATGGGCCAAAACTACATAAGGAGATACTAACTGTAATAACTATCTATATGCTCTGTGTTGCAAATAACATACGGCAAACATCGGCAGGTAGAGTATATTGTATCGATATAACAGAGTAGATTTAAAATTAGTCATGTCTATTGATAAACTCATTGAAGTGAAAATCAACTCCTATAAAATATTAATACCGTAGATTAAATATCATACACGTTAGTTTTTTTTTATAGTTTTTGCTACGTATTGTATGTTATTGTAAAACGCAGTTTCACTCATCCGCCATTTGCAACAGTAAGGTAAACAAACAACCTGACGCTGCCAACCTCTATCTGTAGAATACTAAATTTCTGTTACTATTTTATGATCTTGTCAACATGACAAATACGTTCATCCTTTAAAAGCTTTCATCATACACATCATCATCATCATCATCATCACCAGGACGAGAATTCTCCTGGCTCGTTCCTTCCAACAATCTCCGTTAGACATCGCCCTTGGCAGGTCCTCCAAGGCGTGATGAGGTCTTCCAACCGATCTTTTGCCGCGGAATGGGCTCCATACCAGGTCGTCATTTACAAGTTCCAACTTACTTCTCCATGTGTGACCAGCTAGCCGAAGCCTTCTCCCTCTGAGCAAAACTGAGATAAGAGGAAGGTGACTATACAGGCGTTTCTTTGTTGGGGGTTTCTTCCAGCTGATATTCAATGCAACACGTAACATCCTTTGGAGAACCGTAATTTATCTATAGTAGCAGCGCACATAGATGTCATTAGCCATTGAAAGAATCAAATGACACAAGATTTGGAGGGATATACTTGTGGCATCTGGGTTTGAGGCACAGTAAGTGGTATACAGTAATTGTTAAGCTTTCTGTCCCACTTGGTTGCAACGCTATGGCAAAGGTTTGCATTTTATACCCGCCATATAAGTCGACACCTAATTTTGGGGAAAAAAATTAGGTTTTTACACCGGTAGTTTATAAATTAATAGATATCATCTATTACGCTTTCAATGTAAGTTGTGTTATAGTCTTTTCAACTATTTGATTGGAAAGTGGGTGTTATTTTAGAACTGTTACATAAGTCGACCCTTAGTTTTGGTAAGGTTTTTCTACGCTTTAAAATTTACTTGTACGTTGCAATTTCAAGACTATATTATAATATATAATAATCTTCGGCTATTTGATGGAAAAGGGGGGTATTATTTTAAGTATGATTGAGCTAAAAAGTAAGGTTTTATATTAATGTACTAGCTTAAAAAACATCCTATCGGGTGGCATTTAAGCTAGCTCCTGCTAAAGGTTCTTGATTGGGCCTTCCTCACAACAGAGATACGTCAGGTAACAATAAACAACAGAATAACTCAAAATTGATTGCTGCATTTAAGTATTGAATTAATATTTAAGGTTACCTTTTAAAAGTTCAACGATAATTCTTCTATCGCCATTTAATTTAAAGACAATTTGATGTATATGTACTTACATTCTATACAAAAAATTAATTTTATTTCATTGGTAACTTTCACTGAATTTCGCAATTAATTTCAATTATTTCAAAATTTATTTCCAAGTTAAAAAAATGTTATCGTACAAAAAATTCGTCGCAAAAAAACGC
This sequence comes from Acanthosepion pharaonis, assembly GCA_903632075.3. Classification (NCBI taxonomy): domain Eukaryota; kingdom Metazoa; phylum Mollusca; class Cephalopoda; order Sepiida; family Sepiidae; genus Acanthosepion; species Acanthosepion pharaonis. Next base: position 632,091 of record CAHIKZ030000959.1, on the reverse strand, counting down.
ATAAAAATGCCCAAAAAAATTACAGTAATGAAATCTTGGAAATCTAAAATATCTGTTAACATGAGCTATTGAAAGTTGTATCCCTTTAATTGAAAAAATGTGACACAGAGTCTTACTGACTTTTGCATTTATTATATAGAAGAAGAAGATGAGATACTTTAGAAGAAGTTAGAAAATTGTGTCTTTCGCATTTATTATATAGAAGGGATTATATTCATGTAAGGGTTTATATTCATGTGATTATATTAATAGATATCACTCTAAAATCTGTTAAACTTCAGGATCATTTGTTTTAGAGGATCTTCAAGTATTTGACGGTGAAGGGGGATTATTTTTGCAGTAACACATGGAGGCGAAATATGCCTTTCAAAAGATAAGCAAAGAATTAAGAAACAGAAAATTTTACTTAGAAACAAAACAAAAGAGTACTGAACTGTTACGTAAATATAAATCCTCCTATATGGAAGCGAACGCTGGACAATCGCCTCACAAATAAGGAATCTACTTGAAACAACAGAAAGATGCTGAGGATACTATGCAGGTGACATGCGAGCAACGACGAAATTTTTGAGAAAATGGGAAAAGAACACGTATACTTAGAAAAAGTGAGTTGAAATTTCCAGAGCATATATTGAGGAAATAGGGCTTGGAAAATATGATACACGCGGTACACGTTAAAAGTAAGGGGAACTGATGGAAACAACGAATAACGTGTCTAGCGGGTTTGAATAAAAGGTTGGCCGAGTAACGTTTAAGAGAGATAACAAAAAGATAAAAGTTATTTAGAGCTACAAAAACAGAAGTTTATGAACAGCTATGATCGTCAACACCATGAAGAGTCACGGCAGGTAGAAGAATTAGATCCACCAGGCGTGTTGGTATGGAATCGAAATTGATCCACAATCCATAGTCTGTAATGGTGTTCGTACCAATTTGTTGCAGTTAGTTTCCTTCCCGTAAAGGTTGCAGATTTTTCAGTACAGATATTGGCCCACACTGTCATGCCGGTTTTGTTATATAGGACTTGGAAAATTTAACATTGGTGGGGGGGGCTACATATTGAAGACAAGAAAGAGAATAGAAAAAAAACAACGCCTAAACTACGTAAAGATTTTATTTAAATGAATGGCAGGACAAAAATTAGGAGAAATAGCGAAAAGATAAATTTCCTAAGAGCTACAAAGGACAGGAACTTGTGGAGGGCCATGATCATCCAAGACCTAAAGAAACACAATGAAATCTCTTAAAGACATAGTTTTTCTAAAGCATGCAATGAGAAAAGAAGGAATGGAAAATTTGACACTCACATGTCATACTGAAGTCAAGAGAGACAGAGGGAAAACAGACAAAATGTATTACAAGCTACAAAAAACAGAATATTATCAAGAGCTATGTTCGCCTACGTTCTGAAGGGACACGGCATATAGAAGAAGAAGAAGAAGAAGAAGAAGAAGAAGACGGAGAAAAAGAAGACGAAGAAGTTGAATACGAAGAAGAAGATGACAACAATGACAAAGAAGAAGAGGAGTAGCAAAAGGAAGAAGAAAAGAAGAAGACGAAGAAGAACAAGGTGATGACGACGACGACGATGACGAAGAAGAAGAAGAAGAAGAAAGACGAAGAAGAAGACGACGACGAAGGAGAAGAACACGAAGAAAATGAAGACGTAGTAGTAGAATATGGAGAAGAAGATGACGACGAAGAAGACAGAGAAAAAGAAAGACGAAGAAGATGACGATGACGACGACGACGACGACGAAGAAGAAGAAGAAGAAGAAGATGACGAAGAAGAAGAAGAAGATAAAGAAGAAGAGGAGGAGAAGGAGGAAGAAGAAGAAAAGAAGGTGACGAAGAAGAATAAGACGATGACGACGACGAAGAAAAAGACGATGATATCGAGTTAGGTTTTAAATTGATAAATTCCTTTATGTTAGAGATTCTTCAACGGCTTAGTAGGGAGGAGATTTATTCCAGTAAGATGGAGGATTTCACTCTGATGTCAGCCTTTATATTAATGAAACTTTTCCAGCTAAATGGTTTGGACAAAGAAACAGCATTGAATCCTCGTCACATTCACCAAGATTTGGCGCCTTTTGATTTCTTTTGATGAATTCACCTTCATTTATCGAAGGCGATCTTTCTATACAATTTGATTCGCATACAAGGAGAAAAAAAAAAAGACTTTTCTGTCTGTTGAATTCAAAGACTAAATAACAGCCGTATTCATTTCCTCCGGGCAGATTCTGAAGTATATTTTTAATATGTTCTTATTAACTGAATCTCCGCTTTTGAATCTGAGGCAGCCTGGATTCTTGGACTCTTTTTAATTGGTAAAAATGATTTGCTGTAATCAATTATTTTTTGTAATATTTAATAAATACACTTTTTTTGTTGTTTTTTTTTAAAATAGTTCCAATGTCTACCACTTCGGTCCTACGCCCCCGAAAAAGCAAATCATTTTATGTCTACGTTCAGTTTAATGAGCAACTTTGTTTATCGTCAAAGTTAAAATTGGATCTCTTCTCAGTCATTATTTTTCACAAAGGCTGTTGCTCTCCATTGATGTTTTGTTGGTAGTGGAGCATATTTTTAAAATAAAACGGTGCACAACCGATAGAACATAGGGAAAACCTAAAATTCAAAAAGGTTTTTAGGCCAAAATTAATTAATATTTCGCGCATGACGGTGAGATACCCTGACGAGTAAAAGCATACAAAAATATATTCGCTGATCTGAGGCACGTTGGAGTAATGAACAGCGGCTCGGATTGAGGAATCGGAGAGCCGAGATCGAATTCCAGTCGAATCCATTACATTCACTTACGTTTTGGGAAGGGTATGAATCCTCTTCTTCTTCCCCCACCAGCTATGGGTAAATAGCAGGACAAACCGGGTTCTATAGCCTTAGATGGCAACTGGTCTACTGCAGAAAGAAATGGCAACCTACTGCGAGAAAAAATTCTACATTGTAAGGTAGCAGCGAGACGACGTGTATCTGCCTCGATACTCGTTGCCGTGAATGTCTTGTTTAAGTAGCCCACTCTCGCCTCTCATGTAAGCGGGCGAGTCTACTTCTATGGGGGTGTGACGCCAAGACCATTCCGGTCTTGTAACTGGGCGTCTTAGGTTCGATTCCACCTCTACACGCCCCCTCCCCTCCGGGGCCACAAGATACTCGCGTTGTGGTCCAATGTTTTGAGGCTCTGGAGTAGTCGTGCGACGTGCCCCACGTCTGTGGGGATAGGTTCCTGGGTGGTCGCGTCACCCTTCTGCTACGACGAACCGGTTGGTCTTCCTCAACCTCCATCATTCCAGGGGATGCTGTGTCATCTACCTCCATCGGTTCTGGTAGAGTGTCGAATGTTTCGGGCTGGTTTTTGATCCATATCAGTGGTGGACCATTCTCCCGGTATTTCCGGGCCCTGTTGGGTTGTCTATGGTATCCAACATTCCTGGGGGCACCTGAGGTATCGAGTGGCAAGGAGTATCTACTACTGGGTTTATTTTTCGGAGGAATCTGCGATTGCGACGGGTTACCCGGTTACTCCCATCCATGCGTACATTATACTGCCGGTTACCCAGTGTTTCCACCACCTTCCTGTCTTTGCCCATCGGCGCGGGTATGGACCAACTTGGTTCTGTATCTGCACCGTTTCCCCGATTTTCAGTTCCTGAAGTGGGTGACTTTTTAGATTGTATTCTCTTTCATTCCCTTAAGTGTCTTTTTGCCATCGCTGTTTCCCTATAATGACTGATTTCTCTCCAGCGTTTGTGGATTCGATATTGGTCCTGGAGCACTGGGAGATGGTCCTTTATCACGCGACCGTAGAGCATCATCGCTGGAGACATATGTAGGTCTCGTACCGGGGTGTTGCGATGAGTCAGTAGGGACCTAGCTGCCTGGTCATGGCATAGGCGACCGCAACTGTCCGTGCTATCAACAAGTATCCTTTTAGCCGTTTTAACTGCTAGTTCTGCTCTCCCGTTGCTTTGAGGGTAATATGTTACTATGGAGATGGGGTGTAGACTTGTCCGTGGTCTCTAGGCTGACAAGCCTGTTGAACTTTTCTTCCAGTGTCGTAAGTGTCGCAGCCTCAGACAACACCTTGCTTTGATGCTCCAGGTTTGCCAGCCCAGCCACCATTTGTCCTGCTACCATATCGTTGGAGTAGCTGACTTTCCGACCGCATCCTATCCCGTTCGGACAAGTCACTGAAAAGTCGCAGAATTTTGCGACTGATCGAAGTCGTGCCACGAAGTCCGTAATCGATTCCCCCTCCTTCTGCCTTTACGGAGTGGAATTCTTGCCGGTACACTTCTTTGTGTAGGCTTCTGACGGCTACGAGCTTTATGTGTCGTAACAGCTCTTCCTCCGTGACGGAGTTTAGTACTTCTGCTCCTACCATATCGAACAACAGCCTGTTCACTTCTGGGGCACAGGCCGTTCTCAGCTCGTTTCTTAACGCTGTTGGCTCCGTCAACCCACACATCTCCTTGTATCTATTCCAGGAGTCAATGAATATCGCCCAGTCACCATCACTTGAGTCCGGTTCTATATTAGGTCTGTCGGGTCTCCTTGTAAGTGACTTTCTCGGCTGTCCTCCGTCTCTTCGCAGGGCGATGATCTCTTGCTGTAGCTCGATGAGCTGTCGAAGTAATGTCTGCTGTGTTTGTTCGTCCATATTCCAACGTTGTTTGTAGCAGGTTTCCTATATCGGCGACGCCATGTAAGGTAGCAGCGAGACGACGTATCTGCTGCCTCGATACTCGTTGCCGTGAATGTCTTGTTTAAGTAGCCCTCTCGCCTCTCGTGTAAGCGGGCGAGTCTACTTCTATGGGGGTGTGACGCCAAGACCATTCCGGTCTTGTAACTGGGCGTCTTAGGTTCGATTCCACCTCTACATACATCAATCATGTATCGAAAGATACATGATCGCCTAAGCGTGTATCACGCTTGGCACATAACTGACTGATATTCACTTAAATGCTAATACCCTTGGCAAAGGTATGAATCCTCCTCATCTCCACCCAGCTATGGGTAAATAGCAGGACAGAGCGGGTTCTATAGCCTTAGATGGCAACTGGTCTACCGCAGAAAGAAATGGCAACCTACTGCGGGAAAAAAATCTCCTTCGTCAGTCATGCATAGAAATCGTATATCACGCATGGCACATAACTGACTAACTGACTGATCCGAGTTCTAAAACTGTATTCAGTTCTCACAATCGCCCTAGGGAAAGGCATGAATCCAATTCTACGTCCCAACCATATTCTGATTAGCAACCAGTCTCAGAGGACAGCTCTAAACTAAAAACAAAAGAAAAAAAGCTGAACAATTCCGCTGTATTTCAGAAGAGTAATCGTACCAATACATAGTTAAAGATGAAAAAAAAAGTAAAGTGGCAGCTGTGAAGAGCTATTACTGATTGATTTGTTTTATGATGCAGAGTTAGTGTTAAATTAACAATAACTCTCTACTTGATAACTCTTCTCTCCGGGTTCGATTAACTACGCAAATATGAATTCCTTTCATTTCTATAGATAGTGCAGATAGGCTCAATTGAAATAATTCTACGCCGCTACCCCATAAACAACGCATGCGTACTTAGAAGAATGTAAGCGCGTCTGATTTTTTTTCAAACACGTGAATCCATTCATGTCTCCTGGAAAGACATTAAAAACGAATCCCTTTCCTCAATTCGGGAAACAACTTGACGCCAAACATAAACTAATTTCGATGAATTACAAATATTTCCTGATAGAGATAATATTTTCTAATTGTTTCATCTTTTTATTCTAACATTTTTCTTGGGAAGTCATGACGTTTTATATTTTATTTTCCAGTTATCTCCTATTTCCCCCTCCCCCAACTTCTTTATTTATTTTCTATGTTTATTCACTCTTCCTGATAATGGTTATACTTTTTTTTAAATTTGACAAGATTTATCATCGTCTTTGTCTTTACTTTACTCTTTCTTTCTTTCTTTCTTTCTTTCTTTCTTTCTTTCTTTTTTCTTTCTTTCTGTCACCTTGCCTATTTTATCTTTTTAATCTATATTATCCCAATCCACTTTATATTATATTTCTATTGTTATTTATTGTTCTAGAATAACCAGCAACCAATTCTTTCTTTCTTTCTTCTCCCTACTTACTTTTTTTCTTTCTTTCATCCTTTCTTTCTTTTTCTTTCTTTCTTTATCACTTTCTTTTCTCCCAACTTACTTTTTTCTTTCTCTATTTTTTTTCTGTTTCTTTTTTTATCCCTACTTACTTTTTTCATACTTTTTCTTTCTTTCTTTCTTCAGTATTTTTCTTCTTACTTACTGTTTCTTTCTTTCTTTTTCAATCGAGCTTCAGTAGTTTCTTTCTTTTTTTCTCCCTGCTTACGTTTTTCTTTCTCTATTTCTTTCACTCTGTTTCTTTTTTCTATAGTACTTTCTTTCTTTTTCTCCCTACTTAATTTTTTCTTTCTTTCTTTCTTTCTTTCTTTCTTTCTTTCTTTCTTTCTTTCTTTCTTTCTCTTCTTACTTACTTTTTCTTTCTTTTTCTTTCTTGCTTTAGTAGTTTCTTTTTCTCCCGTCTTTCTTTCTTTCTTTCTTTCTTTCTTTCATTCTTTCTTTCTTTCTTTATTTATTTCTTTATTTCTTTCCTTTTCTTTCTTTCTTTAACACCCCATTTCTTTTTTCTCCTTGCTTACTTTTTTCTATCTTTCACAATCTACTTCTTATCATACTTCGATAATTATTTATTATCGTAAAAAGCCACCTGACCAATTTCTTTCTTTCTTTATCTATTTTTCTTTCTTTCTTCTTTTGCAATCCATATTATCCCAATCTACTTCATATCATATTTCTTTTGTTATTTATTGTCCTAGAATAGCCTCTCGACCAATTCTTTCTTTCTTACAATTCGATATTATGACAATCTCCTTACTCTCCTTTTCATATTTTGTATCCTTATTTATTGTTCGAGAATGGCCTCCAACTCAGTTCAACTCAAACCTTATGCAATAATTAAAGACAACAATTAATACGGAAATATCATTTCCTTCATTGGAAGTTTATTTTTTATTTTAGAATTGTTTTTCGCCCATAAATTGTTTTCTCGAATCTTCACTTCTTCCATGTGTATGAGCACGGAAAAAAAAAGAAATTCTTCAGATGAATGACTTATGATATTTTTTCTGTTCTAGCACAATCCTTGTTCCATTTCACTTCAGGCTTAAGGAACGTAATTTGTATATAATCAACTGCATATATATATATATATATATATATATATATATATATATATATATATATATATATATATATATATATATATCGAAGACTTCTTTGAATGTGTTGCAGCAACATGATAAAATTACACCTCACGCTAACGAGAAACACACACACACACATACATATATATATATATATATATATATATATATATATATATATATCGGGTGTATCAACAAAATTGTCCAAATCCTATTGTTAGATTAAGCTTTGAAGCGTTGGATCGTAGAAATGTTGAAAAATATCTTGCTGGAATTCTCTGAGGTTTTTTATAACACTATTGGAAGCTACTTTGAGTAATACTGATGTATAATTACTCTCCAAGGTTAACAGAAGAATTGTGATGAAATCGATCATAAACGACAATGACATGTTCATAATTAATTAATCATACCTAAGGCCCGGAAGCTCAGGAAGGACTGAAATAATGTTCAGATAGATAGATAGATAGATAGATAGATAGATAGATATGAACATACTGTGATAGATAGATAGATAGATAGATAGATAGATAGATAGATAGATAGATAGATAGATAATGAACATACTGTGATAGATAGATAGATAGATAGATAGATAGATAGATAGATAGATAGATTATCCCAGTATCATTTTACAACTCATTCAAGATTATCCTCGCCCTCTCTAACCTTCTAACTTTATGTCCTGGTGTAACACGTACGATTTCATTTTCAAATCTTTTTTTAGTAATCTTTGGACACTGATAGCAGAAACTCCTCTCTCACGTGCCAAACGTCTTATGAATTGAGTTGGATCTTTTCTAATTGATCTCTCTAGCCATTAGTTGAAATGATGATTTTTTTTGTGACCTCCTGATCCAGTTTCCCTCTCTACTGTTCCCTCTTTTTAAATTTATTCACCGTTCTCTTGATGGTTCTTGAATGGACTTTGAAGATGGGAGCCAGAGTATGAATATTGATACCATTACTGAAGGCCTAAATAACCTTTTTCCTCACACCATTTCTCAGTTAGGTAACCTGTTCTCTTTATCACTGAATAACTCAAAGTTTTTTTTCCGTGGTTCTTACGACAAATGGTGTCAAAATGGCGAAATATCTGAAAACCTAGAAAAAAGATACTCAATCATTAAATTGTTTTTTTTTTTAAATATTAAACATTTTGTGGGATGAATAATTATGTTGTTACACGATTTGGACAATTTTGCTTTTAAACCCAGTACATATATATATATATATATATATATATATATATATATATATATATATATATATATATATATATATGACAAACTGGAAAATTCCATGGGACCCGTTTCATCCGTTAGGATTTCATTGGACTGGGCTTTATTGATGTTACCACGTCTACACATACGCAAGAAATGAGTGACGCAAGTAGTTTCAACATTTTTGGAAAGAATATTTTTTAAAGAATTTTTTTTTTGAATCTCGCCAAATTTAACTGCATTCTTTTTCTGTTTCTCTTCATCACCTTTTTCTCTGACTATCCCGCACTGTAACAATATCAAATCTAACAAGAATGGTGATATATTGTAAGAGCCTGGCCGCAAATTCAACGTGGCTGAACAAGCGATCAAGGCACTTTCCAGACATTTTCGTCTCAGTGGATTATTTTCTCTTGTAATCAATGTGGCATTCCCTATGTCAAAATTGTAGTCCGTTTTGTTTTGGGGAACAACCAATGTGTTTTCTGTGTTGCTTTTTAAAATTTCCCTTTTGTGTTCATATAGTCTTTTGACACTTCTTGAGGTTTTTCCAATATATTCATTCTGGCAATTCCTACACTTGTTAGAGTAAATTCCTCTTTTAAGTTTTCACTTGTTGTTTTGGTTTTTTTATTGGTTCATGATTTGATTATTTTAGACATAGTTGTGACAAATTTTATGTTGAGTTTAGATAAACTCTTTTCAGTTGTAATTGTAATAGAGTTAATGGATAGAATATTTTTTTTTTTTTTTATTCGTTGGATTTGTCAGGAAGGACAGCACTTCCATTTTGTAATATTTTATGAGCTTTTATTTCGCATTAAATATGAAATAGGAGATTGAAGAGTCTTGAAAGTATTTTCAATATATTTCTCTTCTTTGTGTAAATATTGAGGGCTGCAAATTCAGAGCGCTCTTAAATAGAATCCAATGATCATTACGGGTTTTATTTTGTTGTTATGATGGAAATAGAAGTTTATTAAGTTATTTTTATTGGTTGCTTTTCGGTGGACACTAAATTCTAGGCTATTGTCGGTGTAACATAATGTCTAAGAAAGGTAAAGTATTTTTCTTCTTATATTTTGTATGTGAACTCTATTGTGTGATAAATTTTGTTTATTTTATCTACAAGATCCGGTAAGTTAGTATCATGGGTTTATATCAATAGAGCATCATTGATATATCGGAAGTAATTTAGTTATTTAGGTAAAATGTTTTGAAAAGAACCAGACTCGAGAAATTCCAAGAAAATACATGCCATTATTCCACTGAGAGGCGATCCCATTGGTAAACCAAATTTTTGTTTGTAAAAATTGTTATTGAATGTGAAATAACGTTGATTGATGAGACAACAGATTTTTTATTATTTTAGCTGTTGGTAGAGAGAGCTTTATGTTTGCTTTTGTTAAATTGCTTTTGAGATAAGCATTTTTCAACCAGGATATTAGTATAAAGTGATTCTATATCTAGACTGGCCAGTCATATTTATTTCTCTTAGTTTTCAAACAAGGTTGCCTGAATTTTTATAGGTGATGAACTTATTGTTCCAATGAGTGAGGTTAATATTTTTGCTATGGCTCTAGCTATTTGAAGTAGGGGCACTGCTTATTCCAGAAATGATGGGGGCGCATAGGGATACCATTTTTGTGGGTTTTAGGGAAACCGTAAAGTTTTGATGTTCTAGTGTGATATTCAATGAATCTATACGACGTTTTATTTTCATTTTTTAATCAGTTTACTTGTTTCTTTGTTGAATTTTTATGTTTCAATAGTTATTTTTTGTTCGTTTATTTTTTCATATGTGTCTGAATCGCTAAGAAATAAGTTAATTTTTCTATGTATGTAATCTTGTTTATGATTACAATGCCACCTCCCTTGTCAGAGGGAGTAATGTGGATTTCCTTATTTCTCATTAGGTTTTTTAGTGCATTTTGGTGTCTCAATGGTAATGTATTTTCGTTGTTGGTTTTTATATTAGTAGTGATTATGCCTTGAATGAAACATTTGGTGAATTCGGAATCGCTTTGCTTGTGATTTTTTTATTATAGTGTATACTATGTATTCTTTGATAATTCCGGTGGCAAAATTTAAACCGAAGCTGAGGGCTTCTCGTTCTAATTTTGTAAAACCTCTTCCTTTTAAGAATAATACCTTCCACTCTTCCCTGACTACTCTCATGCCTTTTGTCGGACTGAAACAGTGAAATTGACAAATTCTGTATTAGACTTCTATTTTTTTAACTATTTTTTATCTGTCACAGTTAAGCCATCTTCAAAATGTTTATATGGACATTTTCACAATGATATTCACCATCGAAGATAAAACTATGTTATGTTAACATAGAAGATTATTATGCGACGATAACGGTCGCGGAATAGCAGGCGCAGTTCCTAAGTTCAAGATGCGGTTCTATGATGTCCGTATAATCTCTCTGAAGATGGCTCCTGTGAACCAAAAACTTAGATCAAAGATTAACTTAATAAAAAATATCCAAATGTTGGACAATTTTTGTCTTTATTTTCACCCGAAATTAAAGCAAACATACGAACGGCTCATGATCAGACATAATAGACATTCATTCTGTTATATTTAGCAGTATATGTTTAATGATCTGCTGCCCCAATAGACTATATATATATATATATATATATATATATATATATATATATGTGTGCGGGGGGGTGCTAAGCAGAGTATTAAAATACAGAAAACTTTCGTTAGAAACGAAGAAAGATTACTGATTGGTTACGTGATATCTGTCCTTCCATATGGCAGTAAATGCTGGATAATCTCCTCAGAGATTAAAAGACCTGAAGCAACAGAAATGTGGTTCTACAGAAGGATACTGAGGATACCATGGATCAAACATGTGAGCAAAGATGTAGTTTTAGAAAAATACAAATAAAATAAATAAACTTCACTTAACATCAGGAAGAGAGAGAGGTGAAATTTCTAGGGTACATTATGAAGAAAATGGCTTGAAAAATGTGATGTCCACAGTCAATTTTTTTGTGTTTGTCAATGAATTTCAATTTTTTAATGTTTAATATATATATATATATATATATATATATATATATATATATGTGTGTGTGTGTGTGTGTGTGTGTGTGTGTGTGTGTGTGTGTGTGTGTGTGTAACACGATAACTAGGCGTCTATTAAAGTTGATTTGTAAAATATGTATTTTATTTTAATAAATTAAGAATAGAAAACGGTTAAGAATAGAAAAATAGTTTAAAAACATGTGTTTCGTTTAACAAAAGTACTAAGGGAAAAAGAAAAGGGAAAAAATAAATAAACGCTTTTTCTTTTATAAGTAAATTTGGGGAAGAAAAAAGGGCATCAGATTACTGTTAAATGCTACCAGTCTTCCAATAAAATATTTGACTAAGTGATTTGATGTGATTAAAGATAAACGTTGAGGAAATAGATTTTAGATGACTAGGTAAAAAAAACCGTCTTTACTGTATCTCGACAACACATTAAGGAAATAAAGAAAAGATAACAGAATTTTCCCTTTCTCCAGGCAATAAAAAAGAAAAGGGCTATAAAAACATCCGACGGCCTTCACACGAAGATTTGTTAAGATAAAAAGATTTAAAAATCCTGGAAAATATATCGTGGGAGGCCGATTACAGACAAGATATCCGCAGGATTTCTACACATCAAAGAAAGCAAAATTTAAGTACCTTGAAATTTTTAACTTACAGTCGCCAATGCTTATCTTTTGTTTTCCCCCGGTGGTCTAGGGACTTCCGATTATTTCAATATAAATACGAGTGATTTTTCCGAGCCGGGCAGTTCAGCCGGGTGTGTGCTTGAAGTAGCCACGTGTGTCAAGCACACTGAAGAAGTGAAACTCCGTTCGTCTGAGTCGGTCGGTTCGGCATTTGATCTCCATTAGTTAGAGTTAGAGCTGAGTGTCACATCGCCTACCCCAACGTCAAGACTAAGTCTGAACGAAATAAAGCTTGATTAAACTCATCTAAGTTGTGGAAGTTCGTTCCTTCAATGGTTTATCTTGTGCTCCCAGCTTGAGACTTCGACTTTTTCAACCAACCCCCGGCAACATCACAGCGTGGAGAACGGCCGCCGGAGAAATTGTACGGAGGGTGTTACATATATATATATATATATATATATTGTCGTACGATGGAGGCTTAAACTAAATTGGAGCAATTATTTCGTTTTCTGTTGTTTTCTTTTTTGTTTCAAATTTTTTGCTTTTAAATTTTTTTTTAGATTTTTGTTTTGGTTTTTAGTTTTGGTTTTTATTATATTGCCATAGGAAGGGTTGAATCAAATTTTAATTTGTTTTCTGTTGTTGCTTTCTTTAAAAAAATTTTGTTTTAAAATTTTTTTATTTTTTTTAAATTTGTGTCTTTTTTAATATTACATTTTTGTTTTATTTTATTGTCATAGGGAGAGTTGAACCAAATTATATTTCATTTTTTGTTGTTTTTTGTTTAATTTTTTATTTTTGTTTTTAAAAATGTTTTAAGTTTTTGTTTTTAATATTAATTATTTGTTTTTATTATATTGTCATAGGGAACGTTGAACAAAATTATATTTAATTTTCTGTTGTTTTTGTATTGATTTCATTTTTATATTCTAATTTATTTGAATATTCAGTTTCTGAGGGCTGATTCGTATTTTGTTTTTTTTTAATTTTTTTGTTTGTTTTTTTTTTCATTGAATATTTTCAAGTTCTTAGAATTTGGTGAAAGTCTTTTATTTATAGATATGGGTAATTGTTTGAATACGCTATCGGGTTGGTTGGAATTTTTGTTAATATATATTGTGTTGGTATTTTTCTTTCTGTGTGGATTTTATGTCCTGTTATTTATGTTGAAGTTTATATCTAGAAAATTTTCTATTTTTGGTTGTATTTTATATTGATTGCGAATCCTAGATTTTAGAAAATTTTTAATTATTTCTTTTCTTATTTAGTTTGTTGTTCTGCCGTTACAATTTTTTAGTTTTAATAGTCAATCGACTCTGTATAAATTGTTAATTATATTTGCTAATTGATTATGTACATGGCTACGATATATATATATATATATATATATATATATATATATATATATATATATATATATATGACAGACTGCTTCGCTGTATTGCAACTCATCAGTGTGGCTAGACATCCGCTCGTTTCAGGCCGGGACCGAGACTCGACATTTGGTATCAGTTGGAGATTCCATCCTCTAGGCCATCGTCGGCAGAGAGAAAGGCGAATTTTTGCGTATTTATTTTTCATAAACATGCCTTAACTTAGAGAACTTAATCAGCTTGGAGAGTCTTGCATTATCAGCAGTATAAACACACACACACATATATATATATATATATATATATATATATATATATATATATATATATATATATATGGAGTATTTATATATGACCTTTCCTTGTGTTCAGAACTCAAAGAAAGATGACGCGTTTTTGACGAAGCTGCAAAATGGCTTCAGATTTAATGAGTAATGTAAATATTGCTAATAATAATATAATAATTTAATATATGTTGAAATTAATATTTATTTTATGTATATATATATATATATATATATATATATATATATATATATATATATATATATATATATATTGATTATTATTATTGTTTGAAGTTATATATGTGCTGTTCATTATCAGTCGTTTTAACTTTTTCCACCTTGACATCTTTTTCCATTTTGCTGAAACAGACTTTAAATGCTTCTATCTTCATTCTTTCCTTTCTTTCTTTCTTTCTTTCTTTCTTTCTTTCTTTTCCTTTCTTGTCTTTTTTCTTTATTTCTTTCTTTCTTTCTTTCTTACTGAAATGAAAGTAGCATTTTTAATGTAATTCCACACATTCAAAAATCTATTATCTATGAGGTTTTGGCAGAGAAACGTTTATCGCTTTTATCTTCTTTCTCTTTCTTTTTCTATTTCTTTCTTTCTTTCTTTCTTTCTTTCTTTCTTTCAATTGCACACTGAAACCAAATGGAGTCTCCCCATTGGCACTTCCGTCTTTTCACCCGCTCAAAACGGAATACTTATGAGGTATTGGCAGAGCGTAACGGTCACGCGAACTAACAAACGAAGTGAAGGACAATAAGAATTATAATACGGTTCTAACGTTCATCCAACATAAGGCTCGAGAACCACTACAGGTAGAAGATTATTTTTAAAATGAACGAAGTGTGTATTATGAATGAATAAATGAATGAGGAGTTATCAGGAAAAGGGGTATAGATAAGGAATGACCATTGGTTTAAGTGGTTAAGATTTTAGTTTTCAGGGAAGTATCCACGCAGCAGTAACATTTCTCAAAGGGAAAAAACTGTCTGAGTGGAAGGTTCCCTTGACAATTTATACTCGATGGTGTATTTCAAAGACAAATTTTATTGATCGGAACCGATTTTTTTCAATAAAATCGATAAAAACGGACATTTTTTTACACATTTATAAACAAAAGTTAATTCTCGATTTTAAAAATCTTGCAAGGATAAAATATATATTTCTGAAACGTTATTTGAAAAAAATAATAAATTTAAAGTTAAATTAATCTGATTTGAAACAAATATTACTTGTTTATATCATAAAATGTTGTATACAAGCATTTCTTAATCACCGGCTCTTGTTTCTCTAACGTAATAATCACTCTATCGATAGCCTAACGTGTTGAGGAGTTAAATATGGTAACAAACAATTGCTAGTAGACGATAAATTTTATATGAGGGTTTTTTTCTTAAGGCGGGAGAACATTTAAAACACGTGACTTTTTAATGATGATGTCATGTACAAACTCGCATACTTCGAAATATCAAGACGTTTAAACAAAAAAACCAAACGAAATTCTTTTAAAAAAATATTCAGAGCCATCAGACTGAAATAAACTTTACAATATATGATTAGTAAATATAGTTTTACTTAATAACAATATTTCCAAAGAGTTACACCATTAAAACCGAATCTTAATTTTTTTTTTAATTTATAAATTATTCAATTTTAAATTTTTAAAATCGGAAAACAAATCTTTTAAAACGTTTAATTTCTATTGCAGTTTGTTTTTCATCGGACAATATTGTCTCTGATATATATATATATATATATATATATATATATATATATATATAATTCATAAAAGCAATTAAAAGCTTCTCTATTTAAATAATATCTTAGATTTATTGTTTTTTATTTTTTGATGCAGAACATATTTTCGGCTCGGCCCGATTCTGTAAAAATAATTCGGTGAGTTTAATTATTCAAAGAATTCTACTTTTAACTAATATAGTCACTAAAATTATCATGTTGAATTTCTCAAGTTTTCATAGAATTAAACAAGGGTAGGGTGTGAAACACACGTAAAAAAATATTTTTACAAAGATTATAGATCAGGTATTCACAGTTTTTCTAAACAAACTCAGACATTTTTGGTATTATATATATATATATATATATATATATATATATATATATATATTAGACATTTTTATGTTTATACATTCTTTTTATAGATACAAATATTTATGACGTGCCTTAACCGAATGGGCCACAGAAGAACTTTCGGTTAGCAATCGGTTAGGGCACGTCAGGCTAAATGACGGTTTCGTATAGGATACAGGTTCGACTCCTGTCGTAGGACGAATTTTTTATGTGAAAATTTCTCGGATATTCAGGCCGGTAAATGTTGTTTAATACTGTTTATTATAAACATACTTAAATATTTGTATCGATAAAAAGAATGTATAAACATAAAAATGTCTTAAAATAATTGTCGGACTTTGTCCATTTCATAATATATATATAATAATGGACTCGACATATGAGGATCTGACAGCTTACTTGATTCAGTTATAGAATTTTGTGGGATAATCTTAAGTGGCATTTAATACCCGCTAGTGATTTACAAAGGAGGTCACGTATAGAGAAATTGTAAGGATTGTGAGATGGGATCACTGTTAGATTGGCTGACCTTTTAGATCTTGCTCTCGCTTCTTGAAAATGATTCAGACAAGTAGATTGAAAACTGCTGAGTTCACTAAACTACCTTGATCTCCATTCTACCCGCTCCAAGGCTAAACGCTCAAGGGTGTTATGTGACTGCTGACAAGTTGCTTTTCAGCTTTCCTTTGTATCTTAGCCACGGGCGTCCTACATTCCTGTAGCCCTGATCTAACTGGCTGTACATTAGGATCTTGGGTATCCTGTCATCAGATTCTCAAGACATGACCAGTTCACTGTAACTGAGACTGTATGATAAGTCTCGATTCCTCCAATATTACACCTGTTAAACAAGCCTACGTTAGATGACCAATCTTGAAGCTTAACTCCACAGATTGCACGCAGACAGCTTTTATGGAAAACATCTAGCTGGCGTATATGGTACCTGTATGGAGTCCACGACTCTGGGCCATACAAAAGGATGGCAAGTACAACAGCTCTGTAAACCCGAATTTTCGTATCCAGTCGCATACCACGCTCATTCCACAAGAAATGGCGAAGTTTGCCGAAAGCACTGGTAGCCTTAGCAATCCGATGCAGGATTTCATCATCTAAAGTTCCACTGTAATTGACTTTGCTACCAAGATAGGTGAAAGACTTTACATAGTTCAGGGCTTTGTCTTCTACTTTCAATGGTCTCTCTGGAAATTTGCAGACTGGTGGTTTTATATACATATATATATATATATATATATGTGTGTGTGTGTGTGTGTGTGTGTGTGTGTGTGTGTGTGTGTGTGTGTGTGTGTGTGCGTGTGCGTGCGTGCGTGTGTGTGTGTGTGTAAAATACACAAAAAATGCGGAGGGTTGTTTGGGAACCTTGTCCTATGTAGTGTGTGTGTGGTTGGTTCTGCATAAAGCCTTCCCGACTATAATCAAATCATATGTGCTGGTGTCTGGGCTGTCGGTTCCTAGGAACTGAGCTGCTTGACCCTCATACGTCGAATACGACAGGAGAGTTCACTATATATATATATATATATATATATATATATATGAAGGTGATACGACAAAGTGTAAAATCTATTAACGTTCTAACCTGAGGAAGCCGATACTCTCCAGCGAAACGCAATGTCAATGAATTTTCGATTTGCATTGTCTGCCTCATGGAAGTTTGTAACAGCACAGACGATTACGTTTCGGGATTGCACCTGTCGCTTTCAAAAGATGCTGTCAGAATTTCCTTTTGGGCTGAAACGGTGGATTTGATGAAGCATTCTTCAACTATGAATGCAATTTCTTTCGGTGCAAAAGAGATATCAGATATCTGTAGGAAATCCAAAAGTCTTAGATTATGTTAAATTTGTGTATCTCATTTATATAATATATATATTTGGTACTCTATGTCATTTTTATAATCCATGATAATGGCATTTAAAATGTGTCCTATCATTATGGGACATCCTATATATGACTGAATTAAGTGCATTGATACGGAAGAATATCATGTTGAAAAATATATTGTTTTAAATTAGTGTCTCAAATTAATTCGCCTTAATGCGAGAAAAGTGTTTTTGCACATCATTTTCAAAATCATTTGTGAAGGAATGGTATTTGAGAACAATACTGGATTATCTCTGGGAATTGTTTCAGGTGCTAATTTCCCTTCAACTGATTACGAATCGACTCTAATATTATGGTAAGCAAATAGAGTGGCATTCTCTAGAATCTAATATTGCCGCCCCGTAGGGACTGATTTCAAATTTACAATTTATTAATTATCCAGCGAAAAAGAATAGCGATGTACAGGTGTTAGTAGTAGTCAATGCGATGCTAAAGGAGCCGTTTAGTAATCTTCGCATTAAAAGACAGTTTCCATTCTTTTTTCCAGTGAAATTCTAAGACAATAAAAACATGTTTATACATAGATCTATTCAACCATACATGCACAGATGGTTCCACTGCATTTCTGCATATTGGGCGAAGCATCATGATTCAGTTCTTCTAGTATTTGACATCTTTCTGGCTGATAATCTGGTCTAACTGGCTTGTCCAAAATTCGAAAGAATTCAAGTTCTTCTCAATAAGGAAATTTTATAAGGGTCGAAATAATTGGTATCTGTCTATATTTCTGAGATGAGATATTATGATTACTTACATTGTTTAGTATCTGTCTATATTTCCTTAAGGACACATGGCACAGTGGATAAAGGCGTTGGTTAGATCCAGTGACAGGATCCAAAGAGTGTGAGTTCAATAACCGGTTAAGGCAGTGGAGAACTTGGAGAGGGGAATTAACAGGAGATAACTGATAACTGACATCCGTTAAACATGGCACGTGGAACTAGAACGTTCTACCCCATTGAGCGAAATAAAGGGTTCAGTTTAACATTCCACCCACCTGAAGAAGGCCGAAGCGTACAACGGCCGAAACGTTGTAATAATTATGGCGACAAAGATGAGGACAATAGTCCGAATAATGTAAATAGTTTACATTGTTTACATTATTTGGACTGCTGTCTTCATCTTCATTACCATATTCACAAGGTTTCGGCCGCTGTAAGCTCCAACCTTCTTCAGGTGATTGGAATTTCAACGAACCCTTTTATTTCGTCCACCGGAGTAGATTGTTCTAGTTCCACGTGCCATGCCCCTATCGGATGTCTCAGTTATTCCACTTTAACTCTGCAAGGTGTTTTTGGTTCCCCACTACTGTAGCCTGTTATCTTTGGACAAATGGCCCAGTGAAAAAAGAGTTGATTAGATCTCGTGACTAGGGCCAATGTAAAAATATATAATTAATACCATTGTTATAAGTTCTGCAGAGGCTGAAAAAATGACTGAACCCTTTTGTTAACAACAACACAGTCAAGGGCAGTAGTCCGAATTAAAATGGTGTAAAAATAATGGTAAATTCTCCTCCCAGAAATGCAGCCAAAACATTATGGAATCGTGATAACAACAACAAAGATAAGGACAATAGGCCAAGTATAAACAGTCTCCAGAATGATAACTCCTTGTCCCGAATATTCAGACAGAAATGATTTGATATTTTGTTTTATAATCGCTTCATCTTCATTTTGGATCAGTGTTAGAAATTAAATGAGTTGGGATCTATTTCCTTCTTTTCGTCATTGCTAGTTTCAATGTTGAAGGATCAAGATAAAACAAGAAGACTCACAGAATTTAGAGAATATCGTCTAATTCCTTTTTATTTTCATTTTTTTAAAATAAGGATCACCGTGAGCCTCTCGAGGTAGAGACTTACTTTAAGGGGTAGGTTATATCGATACGATCGGAAGATAACGGTTAGTTATAGACTTGAAGAAGTTTTTGTTGTAGCGATCGAGGTAACATCCTCTTGGGAGAATGTTCCACAGTGCAGTGGTTCGCTGTCTGCGAGAAACTTACTTCCCGCCAAATAGAATACGGAGGCAATGTGGGTGATTTGATACTATGTAAGAGGCATGGGGTCCTCTTCGTGAAGGTTAGACCTGACGGAAACAAGTAATGTAGTTCGTCTGAGCACATTCCACGTTAGTAGTGATAAAGCACTCAAGGACTCGCCATATCCCACCTGTGTCTGTGTGTGTGTGAGAGAGAGAGAGAGAGAGAGAGAGAGAGAGAGAGAGAGATTGGAGGTTGGAAAATAATTCTTCTCCATATAGGGTTCAGTGCCCTTTTGAACTCTGGAAAATGAGAACTGGGCAGCTCCCATCTAAATATGGCAACAATATTCTATTGTTGTCCTTATCTGGCTCCTACACCCTTGGTCAAAATCTTAAGACCAGAAACAAAAGGGTTAAAAAAAATAAAATACTGTTACTTTAATCAAAATATATTTGCGAAACATTTACATTTAATTAGAAAATGTAATTTATCAACAAACAAATGAAGATTTTAAGCTTTTGATTCATTAATTTAAACAAATATTGAAAAAAGGATTTTTTTTGGTTAGCCATAAAGATATTTATATATTTTTTAACCCTTTTCTAACTGGTCTCAAAATTTTGACCAAGGGTGTATAAAGGTAGAGGATAAGCAGGAAGCCGATCATTTTACCTGAATCTTTAACGATGGCTCGTATATAAGAGTTCAACTTGAGATCGTGTATGAGTTTGTGGCCCAATATTATCTCAAGGTACGGTACTTCCTCGAGGGGACATCCATTTATTGTGACTGGCGAAAGGGTACTATAAATTGGTGAACTTCTTCTATTTTCACTAAACATCTGTGGGCAATTCTTTTAATAATCTGTACGTTGGGCTTTCCTTGCTTCCGCTCTTATATGAGTCTTGGTGTTAACATCTAAATTGTTTTGTCTTGGTGAATTAAGGTAACTCACAGTAAATTTGTTTGTCAGTTAGGGGTGATCCCCTGAGGGTGATGCTCTGCGCACCACTATTGATTCGTGTGAATAGTGAGAGAAAGTTTTGGCCTGGTATCGTTGTTTTTTACGGTTTTTTAAACTTTTAACGATGAATGAACAAAGGTGACTTCAGAATTACTTGTAGATATGTGGGAACCCTTTCAATCGGAGACCCTCTGAGTGGATTGGCTTAAACCAACAAAAAGGCTTTTCAAACTGGGTGTCATGTGTCACAATTTGGCTATTATTCAGGGTTATGTCACCATTTGGGTATAATTTAGGGTTATGGTGTCATTTGGCTATGATTCAAGGATATATTAGCATTTGGCTATGATACAAGGTTATGTCACCATTTGGCTATTATTGAGGGTTATGTCTCTATTTGACTATGATTCAGGGTTGTCAACATTTGGTTATAACTCAGGGCTATGTGTCCATTTGGCTATGATTCACGGTTATGGCAACATTTGGTTATAATTCAAGGTTATGGCAACATTTGGTTATAATTCAAGGTTATGGCAACATTTGGCTATTATTCAGGGTTATGGCAACATTTGGCTATGATTCAGGCATATGTCAACATTTGCTTATAATTCAGGGTTATGGTGTCATTTGGCTATGATTCAAGTTTATGTCAACATTTGCTTATAATTCAGGATTATGGTGTCATTTGGCTATGATTCAAGTTTATGTCAACATTTGCTTATAATTCAGGATTATGGTGTCATTTGGCTATGATTCAAGTTTATGTCAACATTTGCTTATAATTCAGGATTATGGTGTCATTTGGCTATGATTCAAGTTTATGTCAACATTTGCTTATAATTCAGGATTATGGTGTCATTTGGCTATGATTCAAGTTTATGTCAACATTTGCTTATAATTCAGGATTATGGTGTCATTTGGCTATGATTCAAGTTTATGTCAACATTTGCTTATAATTCAGGATTATGGTGTCATTTGGCTATGATTCAAGTTTATGTCAACATTTGCTTATAATTCAGGATTATGGTGTCATTTGGCTATGATTCAAGTTTATGTCAACATTTGCTTATAATTCAGGATTATGGTTTCATTTGGCTATGATTCAAGTTTATGTCAACATTTGCTTATAATTCAGGATTATGGTGTCATTTGGCTATGATTCAAGTTTATGTCAACATTTGCTTATAATTCAGGATTATGGTGTCATTTGGCTATGATTCAAGTTTATGTCAACATTTGCTTATAATTCAGGATTATGGTGTCATTTGGCTATGATTCAAGTTTATGTCAACATTTGCTTATAATTCAGGATTATGGTGTCATTTGGCTATGATTCAAGTTTATGTCAACATTTGCTTATAATTCAGGGTTATGTCACCATTTGGCTATGATTCAGGGTTATGGTGTCATTTGGCTATGATTCAAGTATATGTTACCATTTGGCTATGATTCATGGTTATGTCACCATTTGGCTATTATTAAGGGTTATGTCACCATTTGGCTATGATTCATGGTTATGGCACCATTTGGCTATTATTAAGGGTTATGGCACCTTTTAACTGTGATGCATGTGCCTGCTCCCTCCCTGGGATCAGCCTGGGTCTCATAATGGATATATTCACTTCTTATATTTGTTCCCTAGCATCACTTTGTTGATATGCTGCTTTCACTCTCAATAATAATAATAATAATTGACAAAGCTAACGCTTTCATTGTTAAACTACATTTAATTTCTGTCCTTTCTGTTATTTGAATTAAAATTATTATAAGTGATTTTAAATAGTTATCTCTATTAATATTACAGAAGTGCCTCTTCTACTTTCTCTCATCTTTTATTGGATGCGCGGTGGTCTCATTGATAGCGGAATGAGAAATCGAAGAGCCGAGTTCGAATTCCAGTTAGGTTTGTAATATTCACTTGCGCGCAAATGCTCTTGGAGATGGCATGAATCTATCTGTTCTCCAAGTTTGGTTGTAAATAGCGGGGCAGACTGGGTCCTATAAGCCTTGGTTGGCAGTAGGAAAACTCTGAATTCAAACCAGCCTGGATAGGGTTGGGCTCCGTCAAACTATCTTTTCCAGGACACACTCCTGCTGCCATGGCTCCAGTACATGTGATCATAACGTTTAACAGCATCATCATCGCTTGTACTTTTTTGACTCTTTACGTAAATAGCAATTCTCCGGCACGATTCATTTTCAGCATCATGAACTATATAGCTATAATATTCTGAGCAACATCATCAATATAATATCACTCCCCCAATTTTACTGGTCCTGA
This sequence comes from Acanthosepion pharaonis, assembly GCA_903632075.3. Classification (NCBI taxonomy): domain Eukaryota; kingdom Metazoa; phylum Mollusca; class Cephalopoda; order Sepiida; family Sepiidae; genus Acanthosepion; species Acanthosepion pharaonis. Next base: position 609,037 of record CAHIKZ030000959.1, on the reverse strand, counting down.
CCTGGCATCTCGGCTTCAGTCACTTTTCCCACCACCATAATGTAGCTTCCATTTGCTTTTTCTCGAAATATTTTCATAGTAATTGTTCTGATGAACTTTCAGGTATAACACCTCGGTTTTATGAATTTAAAATCAGTAGTAAATTAGCAATATTGTCTTTGTTGGAATTTTTGGGTACCCTGGTGTACTAGTTAGCCAGCCAAAATGAGCTGACTCATTTTATAGTTCACTAATAGAAGGGTTAACCAATCAGAAGGCTCAAAATATTCAATGCGACGTGTATAAAGGCGGCCATGTTTTTCCTGAATATTCACTGCCAGCCTTTGATATCGAAGACTGGAGAATTACTGAACAGCTGCTGGTGGTATTGGTGATATAGTCAGATTCAATAAAATATCTGACTCGAGAGTATTAAAATTTAACTTTGTTTCATTGAACAGATTACGTACTGCGCTGTATTCTATATTCATAGATTATGTTGAACATGGTCAACAGTCATCATTTTACAGTTGAATGGCATCAAGAAATTTCAACTCTTCACTTCTCTCCCCGTTTAGTAAGGGAAAATATTTAAAGAATTAGAAAATATAACACTGGCATATTAGGGTCGTTGAAAAAGTTCAAAGCATCACCCAGAAAGAAGAGCTATAGCTGAATATTTTTATTGTGGTAACGCATCATTTCTTATAAAACTAGAAAAACTAATTCAAATTTCGACAAATCTAAAAATGAACAAAGTACAGATCCGAGAAGTTATAAAGTAAGGCGTGGAACAGAAAGGTGTGTCACCCTTGGAAATCCATGTGAACATGTTACAGACACTTGCTGTGGACTGTCCTTCTTGTGTTAAAGAAATAGGATGAGGAATTCAAGCAGGGAAGGGGACAGAACAGAAGATGATCGTTGGCCATGTCGTCCCAAAAACCTCAAGAACTGAAGAAACGGTTAGTGCCATGCAACGTATGCTTTTGGATGACAGACATCTTACTGCCCAGCAGACAGGTAAGTTCATTGACATAAGTTCAATTTTGATCCATACTTCTTTAACTGAGGGATGAGCAAGATGTCTGCAAGATGGGCCCCCAAAAATGCTGACAGCATGCTGACCCTTATACCGCAGATGAATAGTTCAAGATGAAAGTTAGGCTTACCTCTTCGAACCTGAATCAAAGATTCAAAGCAAAGAGCGAAAACACTCTGGTTCTATATGCCGAATACGTTCCAGCAAGCAACATCTGTTGGCAATATGATGACTTCTGTTTTTTTTAATTCTGTAAGCTGGTTGTAAGGGATGTTTGGTTGCAATGTCTTTCACTAGTACAAAGTTGCAGTTGTTTTTAGTGAGTCTGGCTCATATGTCACATGGGTTGATTGTCTAGGAGATGGGGATGTTACTCTAGACCACTTCAATCTCAACATATCTACAAATGAAGGAGGATCCAAGAATGGTTCATCTGGTTTGATTATTAACTCTCCTGGTAGACATAAAGGTGTGTCATATACAAGTTCGGATGCAGAACTCTATGAATCAGATTTT
>CAHIKZ030000959.1:582500-602500 GCA_903632075.3 Acanthosepion pharaonis | reverse complement strand
TCTCCACAACTTCCTATTTTGTTGCCCATATCATACTTCTTTGAATCTTTAAGATAACTCCTTGTTCTTGATTTGTCATCTGTTCCCGCAAACACATTACGTCAGTTCCACCTGCTTTTTGGCTTGCTTCTTGTACATTCTGTATGTCCTATGAGTCTTAAATTCTCCATGCCAGCTTTCCTCATTCCGTGTCCCAGAGATTTCAGCTGTAGCTTTCTGACTTCTTTAAAACATCGTTATTCATTTATTCTGTCCATGTTATTCTGAGCGTTCGTCGATAGAACCATATATTTGTCAGTACATGTCTCTTCTTCATTTTGGAAGAAGATATATATATATATATATATATATATATATATATATATATATATATATATATATATGAAGTAATATAGTCTTAAGATGTGCTATATTTATGGGGTAAAGTGCTCAATATTAGAGATAGAGCGTGTGTAAATATAAATGTGAACATAGAAGTCAGCACTTAGAGGCGACAGTTTGTTTCATGCTAGACGCAATCGTCAGGCCACGAGTGCTGTAATTTTTCTCGGCTATTTATATATACGGGCCCGTGGTGCATTGTGGGTAGTTTATTTTGGCGGTTATTTTACCGGAAGTCGTTTATTTGTTTATTTATTTATTTGAGTTAAATTATTTTGCTTGTTTTTATTTATTTTTATTTTTTATTTTTACTTTTATTTCTTATCTTATATATTTGTTTTTTTTATTTTTATTTTAAACGGAGTTTTTATTAACGTAGTAAAAATTTGTTGATATCGCTTATTTAATACTTTTCTTTTGCTTTGGGAAGATAATTAAAGCTATTTATTCAATTTTGGGCTTGATTGTTGAAGTTTATTCTAACTATTATTTTGGCGGAAGCAGTTTTTAATTTGTTTATTTTCTTTGTTTTTTTTCTAACGGTTACTTTATCGAGAGCGGTTTGTTAGTTTATTTATTTATTTGGATGAATTCGGATTAATTTATTTTACTTGTTTTTTTTATTATTTATTTATTTTACTGTATATTTTTATTTACTCTTTTCGGTTTTCGATTTTTAAGTAACGTAGTATTTTTTCTTCTTTTATCTGTATATAACAGTTATAGCTATTTTTTGTTCCGCCAAAAACTGCAGAGAAAAATAACAGCACTCGTGGCCTGACGATTGCGTCTAGCATGAAAAAGACTGTCGCCTTTAAGTGTTGACTTCTATGTTCACCTTTATATATATATATATATATATATATATATATATATATATATATATAATATTCATTTTATTTAGATTTGTTATTTCTATATCTTATATTAAACGTAAGTGCAGATTACTGATTTTTTTAATTTATATAAAAATAAACGGCCCTAAAACCATAAAAAATCATTTAGAATTAAAAACCAATTATAAATGAAAAAAAATTGTATTTAATATGAACGGGGATTAAAAGTTTTATTTTATATTATAATCAACGAATGTCGCCCAATAGAAATCCAAAAATTAGAAAGACTAAGTGGAAAGTTATCTTCTGATAACTGTGTAAGAATGTTAGTTCCTTGTTATGGGGAAATTATCAGCGTACTAGACTTGCTGACCACCATTTTCATTCAAGGTTTATTTCTTATTCGTTTCTCTACCCCAAACCAAACTACGCCACCAAGCTGAACATTGGATAATATAATTATTAGGCTATTCGACAGGTAATATATTTCACCACTATGAATTAAGTGCCAAGGAACCAAGAAGGAACCATGTTTGACTGGTAAGAAACTGCGTCTAGCCTTTTGACAAAGATGGCTTATCATCTCTCGGTGTCGTCTCTGTCTTTGGGCAGAGTGCGCTCAGGAGCTTCTCTGTCAAAGGACAGACGGGCAACTGGGAAAATTATACTGAGAGGTGCCCAGACTTGGGGAACAGCTGCCCGAGGCCGCACCCTCCCATTGCACCAGAGGGAGGGATCAGTGCTCGTATCGAGACCAGCGCAACCGACCGTTGCTGGGTGTGTGGGCAATTTTTGTCCCTTGCCCGAGTGTACGCGCTCGGGTCCCCACTTTAAAAATACTTTGTGTCACATCTCGTCCTCGTGGGGGAACGAGTAAACATCGTGTCTAGTATTAGTTCATCATCTCGTCTATGTGGACGATAATTACGTATTACACTGCTATGAATTATGAGTCAAACAAGCAAAGCAGAACAAAATATCGTTTAATCATTTATCTCCATGGGCGATTATAATTTCAAAAATCAAATATATTTGTCATTGCGTACTCTATGCATTCAGAAAGACTAACCGTTCTACAGAAGTATTTAAAGCATATTTCTGTGTATACCGATGCAGTGAAGGGTCCTATATATCAGCTGTGGTGTAAGCGTTCTACAAATGGCTATTGTGATATATCTGACAATGCCCTAACATGACTACTGAATTGGATTCACGTCAAACATCAGAGATTTGACACAAAAAAGTAAACTATCCACGAATAATTCAAGCAATTTTTAAAACATTCAAAAGACACTTTTTAGGATCATAAATGACTTATCGCTTGAGAACTGCACACAACCTTTCATTATGAACAGGTATATGTTAACCAGGAATAATAAACTTTAATTTTTGCATCTCATTGTTATAGACGATGAAAAATGAGTTTTGTACGTCAACAGTCGTTATCAGAAAATGAAAAAAAAAAAAAAAAAAAAAAAAACAGTGCTAACACCAAAACTAGGTTTCCATTTCCAGAAATTGTTGCTTTGTTTCTGGTAGAATATGAAATAGTACGCTCCAGTGGAACATGGAAGGACCATCGATTTTTAATATTGCTTACCAAATTATAGATGCGTGTTATAGACTGTAGTACTAATTATGTATTTGTGAATATGGAATTCTTTAAATATGTGTATCTATAGCGATGAGAATTATTGCAGACTTTTTCATAGTTGACATTATTTAGTGTTGGCTTTTTATTTTTTATTATTGATTCTGTTTTTTTTTACGTGTGGATTTGGTTATTTTAGTTGTAATTTGTACAAGTTTCATTAAAGACCACTGACATTTTACAGTGATTATTCAGTTTTTTTTTTTTTTTTGGGGGGGGGTGCATTCATTCAATTATTTTCTTTTCGGGACATAACGTGTAAACAAAAACTGTCCAATTCTATTAGCCATTATCAAGGATTCTTTTTTTCATTATTCTTAACTCAATATGTACATTTTTACATATGTGTATCGATAGTGATGAGATCGTTTTTTTAATTTTCCAAAACTATGCAAATCTATAAATAATTATAGTGTTGCATTTTTTTTTATATTTATTTTTAATGCTTCAATTATTTTCAACCATTTTTACTTGTGGATGATGCAATTATACTTGTATTTCCCGCATGTATATTACTGGTAGGTCTTCGTGTGGGTTTATATGGATCCTAATGGAGCTATGGTCTAAGAAGATGTAATATGAGTCTTCTTGATAAACAAGTAGTTGTATGCCCAACGTAATTCTTCCTGAATTTGTTTTGATCAGGAACACAATTACTTAAAGAGCATGTAAATTCATGAATAATATTAGTCATTTGTCACTTGGTTCTTGCAGGTGAATGATGATGAAATTAGCATTTAATAAATGATTTAAGCAAACAAAGTAGAACCAAATCGGAAATGTAAACAACTAAATGCCTACCGAACTAGGTTATCGTCTTTTCTATCCGACAGTGTGTCACTTAAAGTGCCTTTTATTATTCTACTAGTACAAATTCCAAAGAAAGTATCTGTGTGACTCAGGAGTTTACACTTCAGAACCGGACGCAACCCAAGTGATGAAAAATGGGTTTTGCATGTCAACAGAAAACGAAGAGTAGAGTGGTTATTACAAAATGAGAAACCAGCGCCAACACCAAAAACAGATTCCATCCAAGATTCCATCCACAGAAACCCTTGATTTTTCTTCTGGTGGAATATGAAAAGTATCGTCCATTTCGAGTTGCTGGGACATTGAAAAGATGTTGTTGTTCTCTAGCCTGACAAGGGTAGACTCAGAGAAATAAGGCCAAGAATAATTCTCATCGTTATGAAGGGTGGTTCTTCTACATCATTCACGCTCGCCAGATTTGTTACCTCCAGATTTTCATTTGATTCGATAACTAAAAGATTTTATACGTGGAAAAACATTCAGAAACAAAGTTGAATACTGTTTGTCAAAAAAAAGGTCCAGACAAGCAAAAACGATAATTATCTCCCTTGTCAAAATATTTATATAATGCAAGTCTATACAATCAGCAATTATAATTATCTCCCTTGTCAGAATATTTATATAATGCAAGTCTATACAATCAGCAATTATAATTATCTCGCTTGTCAGAATATTTATATAATGCTAGTCTATACAATTAGCAATTATAATTATCTCCCTTGTCACAATATTTATATAATGAATGTCTATACAATCAGCAATTATAATTATCTCCCTTGTCAGAATATTTATATAAGGCAAGTCTATACAATCAGCAATTATAATTATCTCCCTTGTCAGAATATTTATATAATGCTAGTCTATACAATTAGCAATTATAATTATCTCCCTTGTCACAATATTTATATAATGAATGTCTATACAATCAGCAATTATAATTATCTCCCTTGTCAGAATATTTATATAATGCTAGTCTATACAATTAGCAATTATAATTATCTCCCTTGATATATTTATATAATGCAAGTCTATACAATCAGCAATTATAATTATCTCCCTTGTCATAATATTTATATAATGCTAGTCTATACAATTAGCAACTATAATTATCTCCCTTGTCAGAATATTTATATAATGCAAATCTATACAAACAGCAATTATAATTATCTCCCTTGACACAATATTTATATAATGCAAGTCTATACAATTAGCAATTATAATTATCTCCCTTATATTTATATAATGCAAGTCTGTACAATTAGCAATTATAATTATCTCCCTTGATATATTTATTTAATGCAAGTCTATACAATCAGCAATTATAATTATCTCCCTTGTCACAATATTTATATAATGCTAGTCTATAAAATTAGCAATTATAATTATCTCCCTTGTCACAATATTTATATAATGCAAATCTATACATTCAGCAATTATAATTATCTCCCTTGTCACAATATTTATATAATGCAAGTCTATACAATCAGCAATTATAATTATCTCCCTTATATTTATATAATGCAAGTCTGTACAATTAGCAATTATAATTATCTCCCTTGATATGTTTATATAATGCAAATCTATACAATCAACAATTATAATTATCTCCATTGTCACAATATTTATATAATGCAACTTCATACAAATAGCAATTATAATTATTTTGCTTGTTATAATATTTATATAATACACGTCCATACACCCCCAAAATTATAATTATCTCCCTTGTCATAAGTTTTGTATAGCGCAATTCTATACAAATACCACATATAATTATACCCTCTTGTCATATTATTTGCATAATGCAAGTCCATATAGGCAATAATTATATTTATTTCTCTTGTTATAATATTTATATAATAGAAGTCCTTACAAATACCAATTCTATCTCTTGTCTAATATTTATATAATACAATCCATAGAAATGATAATTATTATTACATCTCTGTCATAATTTTCGTATAATGCAAGTCAATACAAGCAACGATTATAATTATCTCCCTTTTTTATAATATTTTTATGATACAAGTCCATACGGACATCAGTTATAATTATTTCTCTTGTCAGATCTTTCGTAAATCTAAATTTCTTTACCAATTAAAGTTTTCTTTCAAGGGAAAAACCGTTAATATTACTTTTCAGTAAATAATCAAGCTACTTAAATTCAATTTAATTAATGGAAAATTATTTTCAAAAATAAACCCTTTAATTACATGAATGGCAAGGTAAAGAGAAAATAAAACGTCGACAAGGAAAAAGAAAGAGTTCAGGTAAAAAGATTTCCTGTTGAAAATGAGGGGACTTTTCTGTCTGAGGAATAAAAATATTGCTTGCGTATGCAGTAAACTCTCTTGTTAATGACATTTCGACTTTTGGCTCTATTGTTTGAATGCTGGTTTCTTGCCGGCAGTTACAAATAGGTGACTTCAAAATGAAGAAATATTAAAAAATAACTCCTCAACATAATTATTGCTTTCGGCAGATGACTGCGTAAATAGTACAGTAGAAAAGAAGACAGGAGAATTGTTTGGACGAGAAGTTAAAAAAAAACAAAAGGAAATACAGATTGCGAGATTTTAACGCACAGACTTCATATAGAAATATGGAAGCAAATAACGTGAAAATTAATACAAAAAGCACAGACTACATATAGAAATATGCAAGCAAATAACATGAAAATTAATACAAAAAGCACAGACTACATATAGAAATATGGAAGCAAATAACATGAAAATTAATGCAAAAAGCACAGACTACATATAGAAATATGCAAGCAAATAACATGAAAATTAATACAAAAAGCACAGACTACATATAGAAATATGGAAGCAAATAACGGGAAAATTAATACAAAAAGCACAGACTACATATAGAAATATGGAAGCAAATAACGGGAAAATTAATACAAAAATAGACCAAACATTAGAAAGAAAATGTTGCAAAAGAAAAGCGTTTCTAAAAGAAGGGGAAAATGAAAGGCGAATATAGGTTGATGGTGAACTGAAAATCTACATAAAATGACTTTTGTTATTCACTGGGTTGTTTATAAGACAACGTTTCTGTGGACAAATTCTAAAACCTTCCTGCATTTTCAGGGCTTACGGACATATTACGTTCAAGGAGCTTCCACGTTAAACAATGTTGTATCTGGTCAGTACCTTGATGGATGACTGCGTGGGTATACCAGATACTGTAAGGTTGGATGTGAAGGTGGTGTAAGGTATAACGGCTCGGAATGAGAAAACAGAGAGCTGGGTTCAAATTCCAGTAGTGTTCATCACATTCACTTACGTGCTACTACCTTTGGGAAATATATGATTCCAACTTTTTTTCTCCCCTGCTAAGGGTAAATAGTAGTACATACTGTATTCTTTAGCCCAACCAGTCTGGTAAAAGGAAAAATCTGAATTAAAACCGTATGTAGCTCTGGCGAATGACATACTAAGCAGCTAAGGAATGGATTGTTCGCATTTAGTGGAGTAAATATTAGCAGCTTGGTATAAGGAATCGTAGAGCCGAGTTTGGATTACAATCGAATTCATTACATTCACTTACGTGAAAATGCCCTCCATCTGTAGATTAGATTATAAGACTGAGAAAATAAGTCAGTCAGTCATGTGCCGTGTGTGATACACACTTGGGCGGTCATGACTGACAAGGCAGATTTTTTTCCCGCAGTAGGTTGCCATTTCTTTCTGTGGTAGACCAGTTGTCATCTCCAGGCTATAGAAGCTGGTCTGTCCTGCTATTTACACGTAGCTCCGGGGAGAAGAAGAGGATTCATATCTTTCCCAAGGGTTTATAGCACGTAAGGGAATGCAGTGGATTCGACTGGAATTCGAACTCAGCTTTCCGATTTCTCAACCAGAGTAGAAACACTCGAATCACTGGTCAATTTTTGTTCTTAGCTAGTCATAGCAATCCCCACCCCTAAAAAAAAAACACGACGGAACTTATCCGAGGATTCTGTTCAAGCAGCGGAGGGAGGTGTCCCGGGACGCGACAAATACTGCAATAGCATCTCTGCCTGGCCAGATTTTTCTTTTCCTGTCGTCCGAGGAGTGATTATTTGCTGCTGTTTTTTTTTTTTGTTTGTTTTTTTCAGAATTCTCAATTCGAGCCACTATCCATTACTCCGCCGTTAAACATCTCCAAAATTTTCTGACATTTTTTAAAAATTTCTTAAATTTTTTATAAGCTTAACTGTTTCGACAGGGAAATGGTGGGACGGAGATGCCAACCTAGTAAGATGCTTAAATTCATGCAGATAGGGTACCAGTGAAAATAGCTCGTCAGAGCATTTGTGTATTGGTTCTGGATAACCATTGTAAAACCTCTCCAAAACAATATACAGAATTAATAAACCTCGAACAAACTGTTCAGGATTAAATTAAAAGTGTCCGTTTGTTGAAACAAAATTAACAGAGTAGAATGTCGCTATGATACAGATTTGGGATATTTTTATTATAGAGGCTATAACATATGACTTAACAAAAACGAAGAACACAAGCTAGAATTGTTAAGATAAATAAACAACCAAAAATGGAAAACATGAGTCCGAAACAATAGATGGAATAAGGAAAATAGTTAAGCTTATAATTTCCAAGAATTCATCCATAAAGTTTTTTTTTAAATAAAATAAGAACCGTTGTTTTTTTGTTTTTTTTAATATTCACTTACGTTCAAATACCATCTCTTCACCCTCAGCTATGGGTTAATTAGTAACACTTGTACTTAAAAATATTCTTACAATCTAAAAATATTTTCTGGTTTTAAATAACCTAAAAAAGGGTGACAAGCCGTGAAAAACGAATCAGTTAATTAATCATTAAAAAATTTAAATTAAATTAACAGAGAAATAAAAAAAAAATACTGAAAAACGCTTCTGGATTGGTACATTAGAATGAATTGCATAAAATCCAAGATAAAGAAGACATCATAATAATAAAGATCTTTGCATATAAAGTGGGAGGGAGATGCCAATTATATACAAGATGGCTCGAGTTCGACTTGAAGAACGTAATTTTAATTAAAAAGGCTGTTGGAACTGCATAGTAACCTTGACGTATTTGGGAAGGATATTTACAATAATTTAGAACCTATCCTGACAACAAACCGGCTACATATAGATAAAAAAAAATGAGTTCATTAAATGTACAAATATAGAAATATATGTGTATAGTAAAGTATAGTAAGAATTCAGTAAATATACAAATATAGAAAAAGATGTGTTTTCTCACCGGATTTATTCTACCGATACAGTGAAGTGATTCTGAGAGAATTAGAAGTCCTAACAGGATTCATTATTTCTGGCCACAATCTTAACAACATAAGATAGGTAGATGACACAGTGTTGATAGCAGACACTGAAAGAAAACTACAAAAGCTCCTACAAAAGTTAGTGAAGGAAAGTGAGAATAAAGGACTAAGCATCAATTGCAAGAAGACAGAATTCATTGTTATTAGAAAAGGAAAAACCCAACATGCAAATTACGAATTAGAGTTACCAAAATCAAACAAGTACAATAATTTAAATATCTGGGATGTGTTTTAAAATGTGACACTGACATTCGACAGCGACATTCGTGTGCACATACTGGGATAGCGAAAGATGCCTTCCAAAAGCTAAGTAAAGTATTAAGAAACAAAATTTCCATTGGAAACAAAGAGTACTGTAATGTTACGTGATATCTGAGATCCTATATGGTAGTGAATGTTGGACAATCTCCTCAAAGATGAAGAAGACACTTACAGCAACAGAAATGGGATTCTACAGAAGGATGCTGAGCATACCATGGACCGAACATGTAAGGAACGTGAAGTTTTCGAGAAAAGCGAAAAAAAAAAAGCACACATTTAATTAACATCAGGACGAGATTGTTCCGGCACATAATGAGGAAAGATGGCTTGGAAAATCTGGTACTCACAGTACAGATTGAAAGCAAGAGAGACAGAGGAAAAGAAAACCACTTAGTGAGGTTGAGTAAATGAATGGCGATATAAGGATTAAGAGAAATTAAGAGCTACGAAGGAGAGGAAAATGTGGAGAGCCATGACCGTCGACAACAGAATTTATTAAAAACAAAATTAATGTGTGCATTACTTTTGGAATGTTTTGTGATAAATTTACGTTCAGTGTCGTAAAATATATATCCTTTTCTAACAAAAATGGTACGAATAAAATGTGAACATTTTCAAACGAGGTAAAATTGTCAATGTTGTATTTTCTGCCCCCGAAAGCAAAACGTTACGCCTTCTTGGAATAATGTTCCCAGATAATATGAAGTGGAAAGATTATGTTGAATCCATTCCGAGGTCAGCTGGGAAGAAAGTTGGTTCACTGTGTTGTGCGAGACAATTTTTTTTTTTCTCACCATAATCTATCTTACATATCTATAAGTCTACCATTTGTCCAAGCTTAGAATATTGCTGCCATATACGGTCCGGTGCTCCTGCTATATACCTTGAGCTCCTTGATAACATCCAAAGAAGAATCTGCAATATTATTGGTCCTGATCTGGCGGCTCAGCTCCAGTCACTTTCTGACCGCCGTAAGGCTGCCTGTTTGTGACTTCTATATAAATACTTCCATGAGAATTGTTCGGATGAGCTCTTCACCGTGGTCCCTAAACTTTGTGAATTTAAAAATATGATTCCTTCGCTATATAAGAGTTCTCATGTTTCATAAGAGTTCTCATATTTTCTATATATTTTCACACACACACACACACACACACACACACACACACACACACATATATATATATATATATATATATATATATATAAGACTAGATTTATATTATTATATTATATTATGTCCAGCTAGCTCCGAGAATCATGAGTCTATCACACCAATCATTACGTTCCTGCCTCAAAGTCGGAAGATCATAAGGGTGGCATTCGGTGTCACAACATAGCTGGTTAATGTACATGGTTGCTGGGCGTCTTGCCCCATGGCTAGTTGCCCAGAATTGTAAATCGCTCGTGACTTCTTGTTTTGCTCGCCAGCATTGTCCTGCAAAGATTGTAGAAATATCTGGGATGTGGCCATAAAACTATAATTTACTTGGATGTTGACTCCAAGAAATTTTAAGTATAGCTCTCAGGATCTGGGTGTATGTTCCATCAAGTTTAGACTCTAGGGTTAAAGTTAATTTCCAGGTAGTGACACCGCCTCTACAGTGGCGCGAAAGAATCTCCGCTTGAGGTTGTTTGATAGTTCAGATTTCCATATTACATCCATTTTATTCAATGCAGATAAGGCTACAATGACACTAAGACTGAACTGATAGGATTCATAAGATCCATAGATTACATCTACAAAACATTATTAGCCTGAAGAAGTTTTGTGATGTCAACAAACATTCGTTGCCACTTTTGTGATGTCAATGAATATTCGTTGTCACTTTCGTTTTGCTCGTTGTAGTAGAGTCTTTGCAATAGCAGATACAACTATAGTAACGCCGTTGAACAATACTCGCGTCAGACGCCTTTTAATAATACTCGCACGAATAGTACTTGCTCGATAATACTCGCTCGAATAATAATCCGTATAGCGATTCGCATGAAGAAATAGTATAGTGAATAGAGTAGAGAATAGCGGTCCATATAGTAATAGAGGATAGAGTAGAGAATAGAGTAGAGAACAGCGGTCCGTATAGTAATAGAGGATAGAATAGAAATAGCGATCTGTATAGTATAGAGGATAGACTGGGAATAGCGATCAATTAGACACACGCTACCTCCCATATACGCGTTTCCTCCATGGTCACGTGGTCTACTTAATTCAATAATGGGATTGCCTGTGTCTACTCACTGGCGATCTATGTTCAAACTCAAGTGTCGGCAGCGTCTCTTTATTCCTGTATAACAAGAAATCCTATCGCATGACGAAAACAGTAAGGTTGATTTGCATTTTTGCATTAATTACACAATCTGATATGTACTTTAGTATCCCATATTTTCCGTATAATATTTAAAACCCGTATACGCTATTGACAGTTTCACGCCTAAGTGATTCTCAGGGGCTTAAGTTGATTTCAAATACGAGCAGATAGATCATTCTTATCTTAGACAAATATCCACCCGGGACAAGCTTATTCGAACGACCGTATTATTAAAAAGCCAGGAAACACTTAATTTAGACTGCTATCTTTCTAGAGCGAAGCGTTTGCTTATAGAAAGTTGCGAAAAAAGATATTTTAAAAATTGTATAAATATTCCAGCTACGTCTCCTTGACGTTGAGAAATAATAGTATTTCCAGGTTGCGTTGCTTTTAAATCCAACACAGCTTAGAGTTAATATTATACTAGAATACGGATCTGTTTAAAAAGAACTAGGTGGCCGTTTGGGAATACCATGTGCTTTAAACTGAGATGTGCAACATATGTAATTGTAATAATATTTAACATGGCATACGAGCAAAAACGGTTAAAGAAAACGATTTTATATTTTGTCAGAAAGGGATTCATTTTCCCAGGATATTGAAAACAAATGTATGAATTTTGTTGAAAAAAATTACAAAATGCCTGGCGAGAGACAGCGAACAGGTGCAGGAGTCAGAGGCTAGAAGTTAAGTTTGTCTGTTGAAAGGTGTCCGATGTATACGTGCTGAGAAAATTGTCAGCTAAAATTTCCCTGTGAAAAAATTATAATTGTGAAAACAAAATGAGCAATTGTAAAGGCAGAAGATGAGGCTAGGGTGGCTGACGTCATATAATGGCTCCTCCCGAAAGAGGAGGAGATCTTCCAAAATTGAAAGTGCGAAACAAAAAACGAAAGGAGACTGGTTGAATTTTAGGAGATTTGCATAAAACCCACCTATTCGCCCGCACCACACCAGTTGTAAAGGACACCCATAAATACAATTGCCCACGAGAGCTAAAGTGAGTTGGAGAGAGTTGGAGTAGTTGGAGTTGAAGTTGCGGACGGAGAGTTAAGAGATTTCTGCCATTACGCTGCATTGCCAACCTAATAATAATAATTATTATTTACTGAAGAAAAAAAAACGTTCTGGAAAGTACAAACAACAGTACTTGAAGATAAATCCAATTGACAAGTCTATCCACGCTTAGAGAAGTTAGCCGAAATTTTCGTTCCGTCGCCAAATATTAAAAACGGATTGGGAAAAGAAAAAAAAAGAACTGTAAATATTTTCTTTTATTTTTATATAAATATCATCAATGACTCATTCAGGCGTCGTCTATTTCATTTTCAATTTTGTGCGCGTGTATTCAACTCCTTGATTTAGCTTGGTTGAGATTCCCCAGTGATAATTCACCTTGACCATCTCAAGATCAAAAATCACAACGTGGTTGAGAGATGTCATAGGTGAAGAGGTCAACTTAAAGACCAGCTGCAGTGTCAAATGCCACCAACGACCGACGGGTGGCGGGCTGACGGCTTGTTCTCCGATACCAGGATCGATCCTGACCAAAGACAGCAGGCCGTACCCCGGCTACGCCGATTGAAATAGATAATGGCTCAGTATTGTTGATTGGAAAGCCGAGCCTGAATTCCTGTTGGGTTCCTTATATTCACTTACGCGCAATACGATTGGGAAAGATATGAGTCCACCTGTTCTCCCTCAAGCTATGGGTTAATTAGCAAGAATTGTATCACTAAAATAATTATTATCTCCCCACAAAAATTCTTACAATCTAAAAATAATTTCTGACTTTAAATAACCTAGAATGGGTTGATAAGTCATAAGATACGAATTAAGCATTGAAATACACAGGCTTATCTTTTTTATTTATTTACACTCTCTGGAATATAAATGTACAGAAACGGGTGTGGCTACAAAGTGAGGGATCATTTTATATACTGATTGTAATATAGAATTGAACACCCACTTTATAATTTGTTTTTTCAAATTTTGATAAGGCATGAATACAATTCTTCTATTCCCAGCTACGGGTTAATTCACATGACTAGTATCACTAATTATTTATGAACTCCCCACCCAACAAATTCTTACAATCTAAAAATATTTCCTAACTTTAAATAACTTGGAAGGGGTTGATAAGCCATAAAAAACAAATTAAACCAGGAAATAAACACTCATGTATTTTTTCATTTATTTACATTCTCTGGAATATAAATGCATAGAAACTTCCGTGGCTACAAAGTGAGGGATCATTTTATATATTAATTGTAATATAGAATTGATCCTCGACTTTATAATTTGTTTATCAAATTCCGATAAAGTATGAATCCACTTCTCTCCCCTGCAAGACTTGTATCACTAAACCATTATAAACTCCCCAACCAACAAATTCTTACAATCTAAAAATATTTTTCGAGTTTAAATAACTTGCAAATGGTTGATAAGCCATAATAAAAAACGAATCCATTCAAAATAGCGAATGAAATGACCGAAAGCGCTTGAGATTATAGTGACTAGAGACCGTTTCTACAGACTGTTAGTCTTCAGAAAAGAAACACTGAAAGAATATTAGAAAAAGTGAATAAAAACTTATAAAATTTGAATTGTCCATAACATTCAATGACACACTACAACCGAAGATTTGCTGCTAATATATATATATAAAAGAAATAAACATATATATATATATAAAAGAAATATATATATATATATATAAAGAAATATAGTTTTAAGGTGTGCAATATTTATAGGAGTGCTCAATATCAGAGATAAAGCGTATGTAAATATAAATATAAAAGACACACGGCCTGGCGATTGCGTCTAGCATGAAACAGCCTGTCGCCTCTGAGTGTTGACTTCAATGTTCACATTTATATGTATATATATGTGTTTGTGTGTGTGTTTGTATATATATATATATATATATATATATATATATATATGTGTGTGTGTGTGTGTGTGTGTGTGTGTGTGTGTGTGTATATATATATATATATATATATATATATAAGCATTTATTACTTTATATTAATAAATGTCCAAGTGAATTATCGCATTTCTGATCCTAATGGTAATGTTCGTTTCTCTTCGGAAAGCTTTCCTCGAAATTCCATGACTAAAGGTCTTGTGAATCCCAAGTCCTTGTGTCTTCGTTTTTGCTTATTATTCTATTTAACCGATTATTTTGGGGGGAATAAATGAGATAGATAAGTATAAACGGTGGCCTGCGGCGTCGTAATCTCGTTCATCGAAGTTCGCTCGAAACAGAAACGAGGTTTGACGGAGGCGGGAGGCGATTTATTCTCACCGGAAACGAGAGTTTATGCGTTTTTGGGGGGATGGAAGCTGCAGTCTTAAATACCGTCAAGATTCATGGCTTTTCGATCAATGTATTACTTCGCGACACCGAATAACAAGTTTAGTCGTTAAGATAAAGCATCTGGACCGCTTAACTAAATCACGTGAAAGACTTTCCTTTGCAAAAATCGAAATACCTTAATAAATTGATCTCCATGTGTTTGAATATATACAAGCACACACACATACTCATTCACTCTCTGTTCCTCTTTCTCTCAATTATTATCTCTCCCCCTTTCACTCTCTCTCTATATATATCTATATATCTATATTTATATATCTATACATACACTTTAAAATTCAGGAGGTCAATTAAAATACGCGACTATGGTTTCAACTTGACGGTCTCTTCGGGCGATAATTTTCAAATGACAACTTTAACGCTTTATTTAAAAAAAAAACACAAAGAACGCTACATAATTATCTTTCGAAAAAAATAACGGGCTCACGATGATTAAAAAGCAGGGCATTGAGTGCCATGGAAAGGAAAGGGGAAAAGAAGGTTGGAAAGAAAAGAATGGAAAGGAACGGGGAGGCAAGTGTATTGTAGATGTATACAGTAAAGAGGGAAAGCAAATATGTAACTTAACTGTTAGGGTCGCAATCATGGTCGCGTATTTTAATTGACCTCCTGATTTTTAAAGTAAAAACCTCTACATGTAATTCTATTTTTACTTATTTTTTTAACGTGGATTGAGCACTTTTTAATACTACTGGTTCCGGGTCTAATTAATTTCTAATCATTAACCTTTATCTATCTATCTATCTATCTATCTATCTATATATATATATATTGCACGACTCGGAGTTTCATGTACAGATCAATCTTCATGTACTGGGTATAGTCTATAGTCAGCACCTGAAGATTACGTTGTGCATGAGTCATGCTATCATGGTATATATATACATATGCGTATACGGATGTATGTATATGTAGATAGATATATATGTAGATGTGTTTATATGTGTGTGTATGTTTTGGTATGTATGTTCTCATATATATATCTGTATATGGGTGTATATGTATGTATATATGTATGTATGTATAGTTAGATGGGTAGATATAGGGATACATTGTTTATTTGTTTAGATGGGTTTATGTAATTGTAAGGTTTTATGTATATATGTTTATGTGCACTTATGTGTATGTCCGTATATATATATGTCTGCAAATGTGTATATATATGTAGGAGTGGATGTGTATGGATGTATGTGTATATGTACGTATGTGTGTGTATTTATGTATGTGTGTGTATTTATATATGTATATGCATACATGTATGTGTATGTATGTACGTGTATATATTATTGTGTATGTGTGTATAAGCATGTGTTTTTGAACATAAAAATATAGTTCCTTGCTAGATTAGATAATCGTTATATTTATTTTTTATATGTTTATATTTGATTTGTAACCTGTAGTCGATATTAATTTTGTCAAATTTTTTTAATTACACAGCGGTCCTTTCAGTAAATGTCCTTCAGTTTTAGTTTCCTCCACCCCATCTCTCTCCCCACCCCTTTTCTTTTCTTTTCCTCTCCTCCCTCTTCTTCTGATCTTTAAGATTAGATCGTCTATTGTGTGTATATCACCACAAAATGTATCCTTTCCGGTTACATCTTTAATGTATTAGGCATCCGACAACATTCATATTTCTCTCTTAAACCTCTTCAACTCACCTCTCTAAAACTTCTCTCTGTTAAGTTTTAATCTCCCACCTTCTCTCGTCTGTTACCCATCTCTTTAGCTTTAACATTCGTCCCACACTCTCATACTTACAATCTCTCTAAATTCTATTTTTATTCCCGGAGTTGTTTTTTTTTTTTTTTCTGTTTTCTTTTTGAATTTGTAGGTCTGATGAATTGGATCGTATTTACGATTCCAATGGAATAAATTATGACCATGGAATATTAGTGTTTAAGCCTTTTTATTATATCCTTACTCTGTTCTGGATATTGAGTTCTACCTGGATTCTATCCTCTTGGAATTTTTTATTAAAATATATATATATGTATGTGTATGCATCTATGTACATATATTTATATATTTTGCATATGTATATTTACCACTAATATTATATATATATATATATATATATATATATATATATATATATATATATTCAAACATATATAGCTAAATATAACGGACAACTTACATCTCTTATGTTTTATCAGGAGGCGTTGCTAGCGTCGTATAATGGATTTAGTTTGACGAGAAAGTAACGACAAAAACTGTCCAACATGTGGATTTTTCTTTATCATATTGACCGTTCATCTAAGCTTTCGGCCCACATCAGCCATCATCAGAGTGGTTAAACAGATGACCAATATAATAAGCTTAGAATATGATAAAGAAATATCCAAATGTTTGACTGGTTTTGTCGTTATTTTCTCTTTAAACTAAAGCCATTGTTCGAGGCTTGGAAAGGCTCATGAATAAAATATAACAGGCAATGAATGTCATATTTAACAATATATGTTGGAATATTCTGATTGAATAAATTACAGACATAATGTCTGCTAGTTTTTTTTTTAATCCGTTCATACTCACGAATAACCTTCCGTGTATTGATG
This sequence comes from Acanthosepion pharaonis, assembly GCA_903632075.3. NCBI lineage: Eukaryota > Metazoa > Mollusca > Cephalopoda > Sepiida > Sepiidae > Acanthosepion > Acanthosepion pharaonis. The sequence continues at coordinate 584,996 of CAHIKZ030000959.1, read as the reverse complement.
TTAAAGGATGAGAGAAATATGCTATAGATTTTTTATTTTCATTTCCCAAGGACTTTCGATATGTTCATTTGTACAAGTGTTTATTCATTACCTGTAATTTTTTTCATTATGCTTTTAAATGCAAGACGGTTGACAGTGAGTGTGCTGTGCGTAGAACCTGAAAAATTATCCATCATGTTTTTTTCTTCTATGTTATAATATCATGGTCACTCGCGCATTCAAGCATGAAAAAACTGTTTCTTTACAGGCATTTCAGAACATTGCTGTAGTATTCATAGTTGATTCCGTTCAGTGTCGGCTTTAATTTTTTAATATAAATTGATTCTAAGATCTGTACTCTGAATTTGTTGTTTTCTTGGTGTAGGATAGTTGTCTTATCGATTAGTAATTATATATATATATATATATATATATATATATATTCTCAAAATAAAATGAACATGCACCAATATGGTAACTTTCTTTTTTTACTTTAATAGGGATAGTAAGATACTTGTCCGTAAATGAATGTGAGAGGATCTTATTTAGAATAAACACACATAGACAGATTAATCGATCTCGTCTCATCTGACCATTTTTTTCTGATGAGACGAGATTGATTAATCGGTCTTGTGAAATAAAATATTACCATGGATTTCTAAAGTCTCCGCTTTCATCATTATCATTTGCTCTGTTCTTACATTGAGCTCTCTTTGGATTTATATCCTCTTTGGAATTGTTCATATGAATTATCAAATATTATATATATATATATATATATATATATATATTATTTCAAATATTATTTTAGTGTAAAATCGTATTTGAGTAGAACAAAAATAAATCTACAAATAAGCAATTCCTAAGGGAGTGTGCTACAAAGGCACCCCAGAGAAAAAAAAAAGCACGATGTCATATTTAATAGCAGGGCATTAGTATATTTTTCTTAACTTTCCAGTGTTTAAGGGCCGACCACTACTAAAAGTTTCTTGCGTTTTCAAGCAATCATAAGACTAACATTAACCCTAAAACGAACCCGGCAACTTTTCTTCCTATTTTTTTTTTTTTTTTTTTTTTTGTGAAAATGGGCATTTTATCAGACAGGCTAGCCTGGGATACGTACATAATATGCACGAATCAACTAAACTCTTCGGTGGAGGTAACCTTACGCTAATTTGGAAATGTAGAAAAAAATTGATATTACTTGGTCGAAAAACACCAGAAAAAGAATAAATAAGGTCCCTAAAACTGCTCGATAACATGGAAAAAAAATAGGGTCTTAGCAAAGTACCTTAACGCTGAAAGTAAAATAATGCTTGACAATTCCCTGCAAATAAAATGAAAAGATTGCTAATTATCTCTAGCATGTTAAAGAGTTGAAAGTGTGAAGATTATAATTAGTCATCAGAGCACTGGGCCAATTCCTATAGAACAATGATGAAGAACGTGATAATTCAGAGATTACGGCATTATTGAAAATAGCTAGAATACTACGGAGACTAGAGCATCTGGCAGTTCCTGGCCGAGAAGAACAACACCATCACCAATCTTACGCCGTGTGACTTCTTTCTTTTCCCCTAACTCAAGGGAATCATCAAGGAGCCCGGTTTTAAAGGCGTTGAGGCCATCAAGAGGGCCGTAACGACGGAGATGAGGAGCATCCAAGAAGAACCCCCTCGAACAATGCATAGAGGAGTGGCAGGGAATTATGGTAAAGTGCATTAAGGGGATTAATTTGAAGGGAAAATTATGCAATTTCTTGTTTAGAAATTAAATAAATTGTGCGTTACTTTTCACACAGAACTCGTATATGTAAAAATGAAAATACAACTAAAAAGATATATCTGTAAAATTTGTATTCATATATATATATATATATGAATACAAATTTTATATATAAAACTTACATCCATATATATATTAAGACATTTTTTTGCTTATACATTCTTTTTATAGATACAAATATTTAAGTAAATGCTCTATTTTGTAATAAATAGTATTAAATAACAATTACCGGCCTGAATGTCCGAGAAATCTTCATAGAAAATATTCGTTCTCCGACAAGAATCGAACCTGTATTCTATACGGAACCGTCATTTAGCCTGACGTGCCTTAACCCATTGGGCCACGGTGAAACGTTCGATCGGCAAGGTCGATTTTACTGCTTTTAAACCTCAATCTTCGATTCGTATCTGCTCAAAGCGTATCCAAATGTAAACAAATGATGAAATGGACAAAGGCCGACAATTATTTTAAGACATTTTTATGCTTATACATTATTTTTATAAAACGAATATTTTCCATGAAAATTTCTCGGACATTCAGGCCGGTAAATGTTATTAATACTGTATATGATAAAACAGAGCATTTACTTAAACATTTGTCTCTATAAAAAGAATGTATAAACATAAAAATGTCTTAAAATAATTGTAATCGACTTTGTCCATTTCATTATATATATATATATATATATATATATATATATATATATATATATATATATATATATCCGAATGT
>CAHIKZ030000959.1:570000-580000 GCA_903632075.3 Acanthosepion pharaonis | reverse complement strand
ATAATAATAATAATAATAATAGACACGGTCACAGGAATTAAGAGTTGAAGATGCGATATTTCAAGAACAATCACATTAAATGGTTGGGCACATTAAAAAAAAAAACTTCCTGGTAATGGCTTACGAAAATGCTCAGATATTGGAGAATTTACATTTAAAATTTAACCAGAAACCAGGAAGTAGTTATAAGTAAAGAAAAAAAATAACGAATATATTCGAAAGAAATAACGTTCATTTGTCTGTAACGAAACTGGCAGATAGATAGATAGATAGATAGATAGATAGATAGATATGAATGGAATGACATAGATAGATAGATAGATAGATAGATAGATAGATAGATAGATAGATAGATTAAATGAATATTAAAAAAAAACGAAACAAAGGAACGATCTTTTAAAGATCATCGAAATCCACATGGAACATGTAATGAAAATCAAGGCTTAAAAAAATCCCCGCAACGACATTATATAGCAAATTATTTATCATATTCATTTGTGAATATATAGTATTTTATGATATCGTACGTATTGTATTGTTACTATGGCCTTTTCAATTGAAACTCATTGACTTTACAAAAAAACTCCAAAAATTCTGGAAGTTCGAAAAGCCAAATGGCTTAAAATTCCTTTAAATGAGGAAAAAATTACATCCGGACATTTTTTAACGTTTAACTTTTAATATTTATAAATGTACTTAACATGCTTATTATTATTATTATTATTATTATTATTATTATTAATATTATTATATACTTTCGAAAAAAATAAAATGAAAATAAGAAAAATATTAACTTTCTCTTGGTTGGTAACTTTTGACTGCTTTTCCCGAAAATTTATCATGGCGTCCAATGCAATAATGGCAAAAAGAAGTCGATTTTTCCCGCTATATTTTGTATGGAGAAGGTGGCATTGCTTCGGGGAGGAAAGAGAGGAGAAAGAACTAATTTCTTTCTTGTCACAATTTTGCGAAAATATATAGCAGCCAAACCGAAATTTTCGCCTTAAGAAACAAAATTAATATATTGCAAATTCTCTTGACTTTAGTTTCAGAAAAAAAAACATTCGCTTAATCACTACGGACATTGTGGAAGGAATAGATTGTAAAAAGAAAAAGAAAGAAATTCTGCAAAAGGACGTTCATGTTTTCAGGCGATAACGTTAAAGTATTTTACATATATACAAAACACAAAGGTTGGATTATTGCTGTCTGAATTTCTGTCTGGATTCTTGTTTTCTGTGCTATGTTTTTTTTTTCTTTTCTTTTCAGGGCGTGAATGATGACGACTCTCTACTACTTCCTATCCCTAGTTGTTCAAGCGCTTGCTTTTTTAACTTTCAGTTTGTCCCTAGTCTCCATGTTTTACTATTCATTTATTCAAACTAGTTAAGTAGTTTATTCGTTTTTTCCTCCTGATTCTCTCGTCCTTAATATGCCATATGAGTGTTCAATTCACTAAGCACACATTCCTCGTTATATATCATGGAGTTTTTATCTGTCTCTTTCCGATTGTGGGCATTAGTTTCTTTGAAATCTTAACTCGTAATAGAAGGAGTGTTTGGAATAAAAAAAAAAAGTTGGTTGGAAAATTAATTCGATGAGGGAGAAAACTTTAGAAAAAAACGGACAGATGGAAAAAATAAAAGTGTAAAATAATCGGAGGGTCTAGATCAGCGTTTCTCAACCAGGGTTCCCCGGAACCCTAAAGTTCCGCAAAAGGTCTCCAAGTGTTCCGCGAGAACAGGTGAGATAAGCCAATGCACTTTTGACATTATATTTAATTTCATATACGTAATATTACTAAACGCACTCAATATATATATATATATATATATATATATATATATATATATATATATATATAATTTCATATATGTAATATTACTAAACGCACACAAGATATATATATATATATATATATATATATATATATATATATTAAGACATTTTATGTTTATACATTCTTTTTATAATATACAAATATTTAAGTAAATGCTCTGTTTATAATAAACAGTATTAAACAACATTTACCGGCCTGAATATGCGAGACATTTTCACAGAAAATATTCGTCCTCCGACAGGATTTACTTAAATATTTCTATCTATAAAAAGAATATATAAACATAACAATGTCTTAAGATAATTATCAGACTTTTTGGCCAATTCATAATGTATCATATATATATATATATATATATATATATATATATATATATATATATATATATATATATATATATATATATATATATATATATATATCAGTCAATGTGGCATGAATTAAATTGCTCAATAAATAGAGTAATATCTCAGTTGTTATCGCGAAAATTTGCACGTCGGATCAGTTCAATTTACATTACAATGAATCATTCCAACAAAAAGTACATTAGTACAGTTAATGTTATAAAATAATAATAATATATAATAATAATAATAATGATATATCTTTTATATATATATATATATATATATATATATATATATATATATATATATATATATATATATATATAGTAAAAGATAGGCACAGGCTTCACAATAGAGAAGCATGTTTCACTTTATCAAGTAGCATTTTCTTAGCCTATTTATTGCTTCAGAGGACATTTTGCCTTATTTTCCCTTATGTCTTTTCAACATTGCCAGTAAAGGATAAAAAAATGAAAACTAATTCAGCAATTATCTGTTTCCGTTCTGTTTACATTTATATCATAGGTATATGATATTGTATTGATATTTACTTATTACGTTTGAGTTAAGAATTTTTGTGCAGTGAATGAAAACTCCCTTATGAAGTATTATAAACGAACAGTATGAATTTTATTTAGCATTACCAACAAATTTGACAAAGAACTATCAATTTTTCCTTAAACCAGTTATTTAAAAGTATATCCTATGATATTTACCACGTGAACTACGAAGAAAATAAAATGAGAAAGATATGGTACATATTTTTTTCTTTTTACGCAGGAGTTCCTTGAGACATTTAATTTATTTTAAGGGTTACGCAAGGGTAAAAAGGTTGAGAAACACTGGTCTAGATTAACTGGAAGATAGGTTGAAAAAAATAAAAAAGTAAATAGTAGGCCAGTCTTCCGGGAGCAAGAGCAGTTCTCAAAGACCTTTGGAAAATCATCTGATAGAATCAATAGTCACGAACCCATGACCAAGGTGAGCCTTCAAGTTGAAGAATATCGATTGTGGTTAGACATGCAAAGGCATGGGCTCTCCCAGGTACCCCTGAGCAGGCCGCTCCATATGCACGAACGACACTCTCTGTCTTCCAACCCTGGCTTTCAATTGTCGAAAAACAATAATCCTACCAATATATCTGTCTATATTTCTAATATGTACTATTTGTAACTATTTACATCATTCGGACTGTTGCCCTCATCTTTATTGTCATATTCAAGACGTTTCGACTGTTGTCCACTCCGGCCTTCGTCAGGTGATATAGGTCAGAATTTCGAACCACGAGAGTAGATTGCTCTAATTCCACGTGACATGACTTTTTTTCGGATGTCTCAGTTTTTAGTTAATTCCCTTTAATAACTCAACTCTCTAAGTTTTTTTCCCCTCTGCTGTGGTCAGGTATTGAACTCACAACTGTTTGAGATAAATCACTGTTACTACAACCAAAGCTTTTATCCACTGGCCTAATATGACAATAAAGACGAGGACAACAGTCCGACTGGGGTAAATAGTGTAAAATCCTACCAATATTCTGACAGTTTCCAATTCATGGCGAAACTTTCGTCGGCTTCTGTGTTTCTCTACGAACGTCAAGAGCTTACGGTCATACAACGCTGAAACACGTTCAGCAACGTTGAGCCTGGTCAGCACCTAGATGGGTGACGGCTTATGAATACCAGGTGCTGTAAGGATGGGTGTGCGGGTGGTGTAATGGATAGTGTCTCAGAATTGTTCATCGGAGATCCGGGTTTCAATTCCCGTTGGGTTCGTAATATTTATCTCCGTTTATGGAATAATGAAATCAGTACGCTTTAGATGCGCGGTGGTGGTATTGATAGCGGAATGAGAAATCGGATAACCGAGTTCGAATTCTAGTCGAGTTCGTTATATTCATTTACGCGCAAATATCCTTGGAGAAGGCATGAATCCACCTCTTCTCTCCACAGCTATGGGTTAATTATTAGTAATAAAAAAAAATTACTAAAATCTAAAAAAGTATTTTCTGGCTTTAAATAACCTGCAAAAGGTTGATAAGCATTAAAAAATGAAATTTGTCACACTAAAATTAGTATTAACAGACCAATGTTATTGATGCATTCGGGTTATAATTATTTGAGTAATAATAAAACTTATCCTTAGATTCAGGAAAGGTACAAATGAAATCTCTAGGGCAGATAATGCAGAAAGAGGGCTTAGAAAGTTTGACACGCACAGGGCATTTTGTAAAAGATGTATATGCATGGTAGAACTAGAGTAAATAGAGATGGTAAAGAGTAAAAAGATACTTGCAAAAGTGAGGAAGTTGTAGAGAGCCATTATCTCCCACTTCTTGAATTGACACAGCATAATAGATGTTTATGGATGGTAGAACTAGGAAAAAGAGTAATGTAAACAGTCAAATGATACTTACATCAACAAAAAAATATTTTACATGACATGTCAATTCAAGACATATGTGATAATGGGTCTCCATGATTACCTTTTTTTGTTGGTATAAGTTTCTTTTAACTTTGCCATTCCTTTTTTTATTGTTCTATATTCCATAGACATCATCTTACTTATTATAAAACGCAGATTGTGTGTGTGTGTGTGTGTGTGTGTGTGTGTGTGTGTGTGTGTGTGTTTCAACCGATTTCAACAAAACTTCACAGGACTACGTAAAATTACCTTGTGGTGGTTCTAACAGCGCCCAAAATTGGAAAAACACAATTGTTTTTGCATGAAATCAACTTGAAAACACGATTAAGAGGCATCACGAGAATGAAAGGGGGACAACTCATATCGAGTTATACTTATTATAAAACCCAGGTTGTGTGTGTGTGTGTGTGTGTGTGTGTGTGTGTGTGTGTGTGTGTGTGTGTGTGTGTGTTCGTTTATATATGGGATCGGATTTCCTACATTTTTCAATCGATTTCAACAAAACTTCACATTTTTTTTAGCAGATAGTGTTTCTTATTGACTTGCACACTTTTTTTTATTTATTTTTATATTCAGAATGCTTTAAAAATTTTATTTACAAGACAATTGTTTATAATAAAATTCTATTCAATCGATAGACTCATAACGATTGAAAACAATGTTTTTTTTTTAGTTTGGGTTTGACCAATTCGTAAAAAAAAAACAAAAAAAATAATAATTAAAACATGCATGTCCGTCAACCTTAAACAATAATCTTTGTCAATTTTATTTTTCAATCTTTATGATGGTCGATACTTGATCTATCTCTTACTGTTTCATCCCCGGGCAACGCCGGGCTCTACTGCTAGTTTTTTATATGCTGTGTTTATTCAAGACGTGGGTTACCATGGATCTCCACAACTTACTTTCTTTTGTTGATCAAATAATTTGTGTAAACTGAATGAAGGCAAGAAAAAAGGCTAAACAGTCAAATGATACTTAGAACAAAAGAAAAGAAGTTGTGGGGAGCCATAGCTTCCCCAAGTTCTGGGTAGGCAGCATATAAAAGAAGATATTTCTTTTGCTCAGTGAATATTAAATCAATCTATATCCCCAATTGTGTTTCACCTTGTGCCATACTTTGTTGAGTTTGATAAATATGAAGCTGGACGGACATTCTCACTTCGGAAAGATTGACGTAACCTAATCTTTTTACCACCTTTCTCTGATTTCACTTCGTGCCGTAGGAAAAGAAGTAAATATATATATATAAAGAAGTTCATGTCAAAGAGCGACATGCAAAGGGCGTCGGACAAGCAAGCGATTCTGATGCCAAGGAATGACGCTTCAGATTTGACAGGAAGCGGTCAAAGTTGGCTCAGCGTCGGAAAGACTTTGGGAAAAAAAATAAACTCCATTCAAAGTCTTTCTTTGTAATAAAAATAGACATATCATCCTAACGAGCAAAAGGGTCCATTCAGTTTTTCCCCTAAGATAATTCTGTTTTCAAATTTGTTTGATTTCTTTTTTCTTTTTCTTTTTTTAAAGTAAAGTTAGTGAAAATCTTATACAAATTAAAACAAAAATACAATTATTTCTTCATTAAGGGAATATTGAAAAAAATATTCAATAAAATTATATCTAGAACATAATAGATATGAGCATTAATGATTAACAATATTAATCGAGGAAGCCTTAGTTAAGGTGTTCGTTTGTCGTTACGTCTCCATCTGGATGGCTTAGTACAGATAAGAGTTGGTCACACATACACTACACTTTCTCGAAGACTGACTTGCATTTGTCAAAATTTTAAAAATTCGGGCATATATAAATCAACACATCGCAAATAACCATATATATATATATATATATATATATATATATATATATAGTCATTTTTATGTTTATACGTTTCTTTTATAGATAAAAATATTTAAGTAAATGCTTTATCTATATATCTATATTGTATCTATAAAAAGAACGTATAAACATTAAAAAATGTCTTAAAATAATTGTCCGACACTGTCCATTTCGTAATATATTTATAGATAAATATATATGTGTGTGTGTGTGTGTGTGTGTTGTGGTATCCTCCCTCTAAGAGTCTATGTTAGACTCTTCCGCCAACTATGAGCTTAGTAAGAGAGAAAGAAAGCTTCTTCGGATTTTAGATCGCGTATTCTTTTGAATTTAGCTCAACTTTCGTTTCATCGGACAAGAGAACATTTAGTAAAAAAAAATCTGGTGAGTCACTTTTATCGAACAAGACTGTATGTATTTGAAGTTATAGGATTTTTTTTTATTTTCCAAACATGGTCAGCCCATTGTGGCCGTGTTCATATTTAATGTTATTGTATGTTGATTTTTGTTTTTATTATTATTAGTGCTTCCATTATTTTTAATCTTTTTTTTTTTACATAAGGCAAACACTTATACGAACACAAGAAAAATAAAAAGCTTAAACGCAGTACCTTGTCAATTATCATTAAAGAAACACACGCACGCGCACACACACACACACACACACACACACACACATATATATATATATATATATATATAGAACGGGGATCAAGGAAACAGAAGATATCGATTGACATTACATTTAAATTTTTGAAGATTATAGTTATCAGGGAAGCAAGAGGAAGGGAGTTCCACTGTCGGGAAGTGCGAGAGAAAAAGCTGTTGGGTTAGCAGAGGCGGTTACATTTAACTCTTTCGACGGTAAAAGGGTGGGACCAAGATGCCAACCGAGTAGCACGCTTAAATTCATGCAGTTGGGGCACCATGGAAAATAGATCGTCAGAGCAGATGGCATGAAGATATTTCTCGAAATGACAGAGGGAAGCCACATTACGTCGGTGAGAAAGTGACTGGATTCGAGACCTCAAGTCAGGACCAATCACATGGCATATCCGTCTTTGGATTTCGCCGAGAACCCCGAGATTAACAGCGGGGGCACCAGACCATATATGGCAACAGAATTCCATGCATGGACGAATGGTAGATGTGAAAGTCGATGTGTGCGCGTGTGTGTGTGTGTGTGTGTGTGTGTGTGTGTGTGTGTGTGTGTACGCGTGTGCGTGAGCGATATAAGTGCAGACAAGGTTTATCAAGAAAAATAGAGTAGACAAATTCCCATTCTTAACCCGAGAAAAAAAAAACTTACCACAGCAAACGCATTATTATCCTGGTAATGAAATTAGCGCCAAAAACGGACTAAGGCCTAGAAAACTAAAATAAAGCTAATAGTCGAGAGGAGCTCAAGGGGTAACGTGACTAAAACCTATAAAACTACGGAACCACCTAACGGTCAAAATTTACCAATATCAAATTGGAGGCGAAGTTTCCAGGTTTCCAATATTTTCAAGTTTTTCACTTTTCACAAAATGAAAATGTTGAAAAAATTAGACATACTGTTTAAAAAAAAACAACTTCTGAAGACGGGAAATGTTACCAAGAAACATCAATGTCGGGTTAAAATTGATATTTAAAAGCCATCTTTTCATATAATATCATTAACGGTCTATTTTAATATTATCTTAATATTATTAATATTGAGCACTATATATATATATATATATATATATATATATATATATATATATATATATATATATATATAGACGAGAGGAAAAGGTAAATGAAGAAAAAAAAAAAAGAAATGTTAATATATATATATATATATATGAGACGAGAGGAAAAGGTAAATGAAGAAAAAAGAAAGAAATGTTAATCTCACAAAGCATAATGAATTTTCGTATCCCTACTGTGTTTATCGACACAAAGGAAAGCAAACGCCTTTGTCTTTAAATGTCAAGATGTCTGTGTCAAATCACCGTATTTATATTCGACAAAGTCAACAGCTGTATGTTTTCCCTGTAAATAGCAATACTAATGATAATATTAACCGTTTCCTGATAAGGAAACATTCGACATACACTGGCTGAGCAGTCAGTGCCTCTTTTGGTTGTTTTTTTTTTAAATGTTTCTGTTAAAACATTTTTTCTGGAAAATAAGTTTCTAAAATCCAGTCACTGTCACTGGTCTTTCCATTATTATTATTTGTTTTTACAGTGACGTTAGCCTTTTACAAGGACGAAGAGCCACTCGAGCTTGAGGATTACAGAGTAAGAAGCCACATCTCAAGCAAGGTAGCAATGCCAACAAGATGCAAGAGGAAACCGGAAGTGAAAGAGAAAGAAAAGACTTTAGAATGAACTGGAAATTCAATAATAATCAGGAAACAAGGGATAAACCGCTATTCCTGTTCCAAAGACCGGGAAGAAGTGTGAACCGGACGATAGCCGAACCTATCTACTCCTATTGAAGAAAAAAGTAATTAAATTTAGGTGGAGACGTTAGAAATATGGAGTTGAAGTTAACTTTTAGTTACTTTTAAAGAGATTCTTTGTTGCTAACTACTCACTACATTGATGGGAGTTTCCTTCCTAACTTTTTGTTTGAAGTGGTGTGGAATATCAGCATCTTTATTATGTAATTATTTTCTCTTCGGTTTACATATCCTGAAACCTGATGTGTTGCCCTCGCTATAATCCGTCAGTAACATTCGTTGATCCTTAGCATTTCCCATAATTTTGTCCCCCATCTCTGCTTACGATATATGCTTGAGACATGAATACGGCTGTATATTACCACATTTAGTAAACCTTGTTATTTAACACTTCGAAATAGTCTATATGCAGATATAAGTTAGGATTGAACCAAGAAGGCTGTTTGATGGAAGTAAGTATTTACCCTCTGCCCCACGCAGCAAGATGTGGCACAAGGCCGATTTTAAATTGGGATATCCGAGCCCAATAGGCTCGGGCAAAAATTACCTATAGACCAGGGAGTCAGTTTCCCGAGAGGAGTCTCTGCCCATAAGCCAGGTAAATGATGGAAGTGAACAATATTTAATTTTTCACTCAGCCACCAGATGATACACTGAGCAATAAACAAGTGTTAGCCAATATTTTGATATAGTTTATTCAAGGAACAAATAACATTATCAAAAGAAAGTCATACAATGAAACGTCTTCCAATAATATGTAGATATCACTGGATCTTAAAATCAACGTCCATATAATGTAGGTATATATCCACCCGACCAGGTCGCAACAGAATGTGATACAAGAAAAAAGTTTTAACGTTGGTTGTTATTTGATACAGTTCTTTGTTTGCGATTGTGTAGCGCCAGTGCAAAATTTTCGAAGACGGATGGTCCTCACTAAGGCCGATATACTTCATTCGCTCCATGCTATTTTAAAACCATTAATCTTAGAAAGCGGCTGTATACAGCTGACAGTTTAGATATTTCTGAACTGGTTTGTACGGGTTTCATATAAAAGTCGAGATCTGGCGAGACTAGAAAAACGTGTCTCGTTTTTTTAAACCTAAGTTTTAGTCATTT
>CAHIKZ030000959.1:562500-565000 GCA_903632075.3 Acanthosepion pharaonis | reverse complement strand
ACTGTCCGGCGAAAAACAATTTGGTGTTGCGATATGCAAAAAGAAAAAGAGAAAAGTTTCAAAGTATGAAGAACATTGACTAAAGGCATGAAACCAAACAAACCAACAATTTTAAGTAACGGTAATCGTAACTGTAATATTAGCCGTTTCTCTACAAGGAAACATTTGGTATTCATTCATTCTACTAAAAATTTCTCAGGAAAACAGATCGCAAAACCCAGTAGGTTTTTTTTTTCGCTCTTTCTAGCATTGATGAGGTTTTCCTTCCTAACATTTTGTTTGAAGTACTGTGAAATATCATCATCTTCATCATGTCATTATTTTCTTTTCGTTTTACATTTGCCATCTATTTTAGTTGATGCTGCTGTTTAATGATAGCTATTATCCATTTATCTATATATAAAATTATGTGATTTCCAGCTGTCCGTCACATCCTCTAAAATAAACATACATTTACCGATCAAAACCATATTTTGAGGAGAAGTGCAAACAAACTAAAGTTGACTTTACTGGGGTGCGTAGCTTAGTACAATAAATTTTTATCCTTTTTAATGAAAATTTAAAAGTTTTATTATTCAACATAGAAAATACTTCCACTACTTTAAAAACAATTTAATGCTTAAAATAAATACTTATTTAATAAAAATTTATTTTTTATTTTTTTTTTTTTTTTTTTTTGTAGAAGAATTCAGTTCCTAATTCCCCCTGCGTTTGCGAGAGCTATAAACAAATCCCAGGGCCAAACGCTTCAAAAAGTTGGAAATTGACTCCAGAAAGAAATACCTACGTATTGCTAGTTGTATGTTGCATGCTGAAGCGTAAGAAATCCTAAGAATTTTTTTTTTCTTGGCTGTTAAAAAGGAAAAAGAAATTATTAAGCCGCCAAGGAGGGTTTTTGTCAAGGTATTTTTTCCAAACAAATTTATTCAAATTTTATCGATTATTTTGTGAAATTGAACGAATCGTAGAGTTTGTAAATCTCGACAAAAAATGTTAGCGATAAACTTAGTTTAAAAATATACTCTGAGGATTTTAACATGCGTCGGCGAGTTGCAAAAAAAAAATCTAGTAAGATAAAACTGACAAACTATTTTCCTCATGTAAGCGAAGGGACAAGAGAAGAAATATATTCTGTATTTGTTCGAATCTTTAAACGAAAAAAGAAAACAAGATAAATGAATAAAAGATGAAGAGAAACAGTAGAAGAGGGAAAAAATTACAGAAAAAAAAATATGGGGTAAGAGAAAGAAAGAGTTTCAATGAAACACTGTAACTCACGCAAAACATTTTTCGTATAAATAGGTGAGAGAAAGCGACAAGAAACGTGAAAATAAAAAAAGAATAAGCTACAGACGTAATAAATTTTGTTCATTGTTTTTTGGTTGCTTTTGATATAGAGAGCCTCGAGAATTAAAAATAATTGTTTATTATTTCCATGGTGTAGTATATTGGTGTTGTTAACAAGTATTTCCTGTGTTTTGAATGTGAACAGGAATGTGTTTTTAAATGTTGTGCTATATAACTTGTATCTAATAAATGAAGTATAAGACATTTTGATAATTGTGATTATCAAGAAAATAATTAGACAACTAGAAAGGATTATTATAAATAAAAGTAAACATAATATGTCTATATTATTTAATGAAGACAAAAGGAAAACTTTTCTTTATCAACGCATTTTGTCCCCTGAGGGACTTATCTAGGTAAATGGGGAGATTTTATTTTGCAAATTGTATTTATACACAAAAGTAACATGATAGGAAAATATTGTTAAATTTTGAATTTGTGTAAGTTCTAAAATATTCTTTATGTTTGCTTTGTTAGGCAAAGTAAGCTATGGCGAGTGATATAATTTATTGCCTAATGGACGAAAGTGAGTAAATGTTGCTGTTATTGAATTTTTATTTTTAATGTAATTTTAATTTTATTTTGTTTAATTATTTATATATTTATTTTACATTTCTAAAGGTCTTGAGTTAATTATTTTTTTTAATTTATTATTTTTGTATTATATATATATATATATATATATATATATATATATATACATATTCAAACAAAAAAATTAAATTAATTATCTACTACAAAAAATTTAAAACAGCTAACCTTATCCTCAAAAATAACAACACAGTAGCAAAATCAAAAGCATTTTAAAACATTGCTACTATGCTCGTCATAAGTCTTGTTCATTGTTTTTTGGTTGCTTTTGATATAGAGAGCCTGGAGAATTTAAAGATTTTTGTTTGTTATTTTCATGGTGTTATCAACAAGTATTTCCTGTGTTTTGAAGGAATATGTCTTTAAATGTTGTGCAATAGAATTTGTATCCGACATAAGACATCTTGGATTAACAAAATATACGGCGCGTTCTTTGATGAATTTCAACTTACCTTTAAGAAGATAATTACAGAAAAAGAAATGATTATATTTAACGAAATATGCTTATATACATAATATCTTACATTAGTTTTTTCTAACCCAAATACTTTTGATCTTTTGC
>CAHIKZ030000959.1:487500-557500 GCA_903632075.3 Acanthosepion pharaonis | reverse complement strand
ATGTTCATTATGTGGGGTATCAAGACACACCGATGAAGACAAAGTGATGTCTTCTTACGGTCAAATCACGCTGAAAACACCGGTTCTCGTTTGATCACCGAAGTAAAGCATCGTAGAGCCAGGTCAGTACTTAGATGGAAGACCGCTTGGGAACACCTGGTACTATAAGCCCCAAAGTCCAACCCTTACCTCACAGTCGGTGGGGGGTGTAAACGGTAGTGTCAGAGCTATGCCGTCCGGAACTTCGTTCCTGGTAGGGCCACCCGAGGCGGACAGGTCTGACACACACGCCGGCTAACAAGGGCTCTGGTGAAAATCCAAGCAGCGTCTGCATCGGCAACCGGCGGCTTCTGGTCGTTCCTGTCTCTGCGTCTGTGGGAACCCCGCGGCAAGCAAGAACATTATCCGAGTAGGCCTGGGTACCTTACTTCTGTAATTTATCCCAAGAATCTTCTTCTCACAACAGGAAGAAGCCGGCTCAATCCGCCCAGGGTGAATGCCGCATCACACACACTGCGGCGATAACGGACCTAAAACTGCACCACACTACGTACTACACACCCTCACTGAGTCAGGATTGTAGCTAGATGAAGCAAAAGAACAAGTTGCTAACAACGAATTACGAGCAATTTAGACCCTTGTGGCTGATGAAACAGTCCATCTGTAACACAGGATTAATGGAATCTTCAAAGGCAACCTTACATTACGATCGGCATTTATATATTTTTAGACTGAATTCAATGAGAGGGAATCGTCCTCAAAATTAGCATTTGTTAGCTGTACAGATACAACGCATTTCTCATCTTCATAGCAGGCGTCGTCATGTCGGGATCAGAGAAACACATTTCGCATCTCCATAGCAGGCATCGTCACGTCGGGATCAGAGAAACACATTTCGCATCTTCATAAAAGGCGTCGTCACGTCGGAATCAGAGACAACACATTTCTCATCTTCATAGCAGGTGTCGTCATGTCGGGATCAGAGACAACAAATGTCGCATCTTCATAGCAGGCGTCGTCATGAAAAGAGGCGAAATTATTTTGTCGTTTTATTATGAAGATGTGAAATGTGTTGTCTCTGATCCCGACATGACGACACCTGCTATGAAGATGCGAAATGTGTTGTCTCTGATCCCGACATGACGACACCTGCTATGAAGATGTGAAATGTGTTGTCTCTGATCCCGACATGACGACACCTGCTATGAAGATGTGAAATGTGTTGTCTCTGATCCCGACATGACGACACCTGCTATGAAGATGTGAAATGTGTTGTCTCTGATCCCGACATGACGACACCTGCTATGAAGATGTGAAATGTGTTGTCTCTGATCCCGACATGACGACACCTGCTATGAAGATGTGAAATGTGTTGTCTCTGATCCCGACATGACGACACCTGCTATGAAGATATGAAATGTGTTGTCTCTGATCCCGACATGACGACACCTGCTATGAAGATGTGAAATGTGTTGTCTCTGATCCCGACATGACGACACCTGCTATGAAGATGTGAAATGTGTTGTCTCTGATCCCGACATGACGACACCTGCTATGAAGATGTGAAATGTGTTGTCTCTGATCCCGACATGACGACACCTGCTATGAAGATGTGAAATGTGTTCTCTCTGATTCCGACGTGACGACGCCTTTTATGAAGATGCGAAATATGTTTCTCTGATTCCGACGTGACGACGCCTTTTATGAAGATGCGAAATATGTTTCTCTGATCCCGACATGACGACGCCTGCTATGAAGATGCGAAATGTGTTGTCTTTGATCCCAACTTGACGACGCCTGCCATAAAGAGGCGAAATGTGAAGCGTTCGGTTAGCAAGGTCGATTTTACTGTACGCTCCTCTGTGGTCCACCGGTTAAGGCACGCCAGGCTATATGACGGTTCTGTATAGGATACAGGACGCATATTTTCTATGAAAATTTCTCGGACATTCAGGCCCGTAAATGTTGTTAATACTGTTTATTATAAACTGAGCATTTACTTAAATATTTCTATCTATAAAAAGAACGTATAGACTTAATAAATGTCTTAAAAAATAATTGTCGGACTTTTATATATATATGAAAGTAAGGTTTTTATATAACATTATATATAACATTATATATAACCTTAAAATATGAGAAAAAGAAGTTGATAATGCAGCTGTAATCTTTGATAATATTTATTTACGCTAACTTTATCGGTTTCAAAGTATTATTTTTTTCAAAAGTTACATTTGTATGGAGAAATGTGAGTCTATTCTCTCTTTTTTTTTTTAGCATAAAGAGCATTTGATGTCTAAATACACAGAGATGCAAACAGACACAAACGTACACACACCCATCCACACACACACAAACACTCACACACACACATATATATATATAATTATTTATTTAAAAATATTGATTCCAACTCGCGACATAAGAGGTCTCATGTTTCAAAGCAAGAGCCGGAAACTTCAATATAATTATTTGAATTAAATTGAGTTAAAGTAAGCTCTGTTCCATCTTCAAGCGAATTTTTTTTTGATTCCCAAAAATATTTCATATATATATATATATATATTTATTAAATACATTTTTATGTTTAACGTTCGTTTTTATAAAAATGTCTTTAATAAATAAATTGTCGGACTTTGTCCATTTCTTAATATATATATATATATATATATATATATATATATATATATATGAATCCTCTTATTCTACCTCCAGCTATATGTAAATAGCCGGACATACTGGTTATATATTTTCCCCTACAATTTAACCTACCACTGGTCGGTGGGAGGGTAGACAAAACGGATTTGTACCTTACCCAAGGCCATTTTGAGAAAAATGAACACAACAGACAAATCTGGAATTTGAAACTTTGAAATATGCTCACCAATTCCACAACGTGCTTCTTTCTTCTTTTATGCATCCTGTGCCTTCAGCACATAGGAGTTCATGACCCTCCACATCTTCTTTTCATTTTTAGCTCATAATAATGTTTTTGTTATTTCTCCCAAACCCTGTTCTATCATCTATTTGCTCAAGCTCATCAAGTATGTTACACGCTGTCTTTCTGTCCCTATTTCCCTCGGTCCTGTGAGTATCAGGATTTCGAAGCCGTCCTTCCTCATACGGTGCCTCAAAAATTTCAACAGCCTCTTCCTAAGAATGTGTTTCCTTTTTGTTTCTATTTTCTTCAAAATCTCGTCGTTGCTCACACGTTCGTTCCATGGTATCCTTGGTATTCTTCTGTAGAACCTCATTTCTGTTTCTTCAAGTCTCTTCTTCATCTTTGAGGGGATTGTCCAGCATTCGCTTCCATACAGGAGGACAGATATCACGTAATAGTTCAATACTCTTTTCTTTGTAGAGTTAAAATAAGGCATCCGCTGTGTTTTGAATACATCTGTGGGCGTTGCTGTGTAGCGGAAGTGGAAGTGGTGATGGGATATACGCGCCGACCCACTCTCTGGCTCCAACACGGTCTCAGCGTTTTCCATTTTTCCCAGAGCGGCCAGTCTAACGGACGCAAGGGTCACTTTCATTTCCCAATCACGAACCTCTAAATCCCACATTTTAAGTGGCTACTTTTTTTTCCAAAAGACATACGTTCGAAAATCCCGCATTCTGACGTAGAAACACTTTAAATGACTTTCACGCGTGTGTGTCCGCCTGACCTTTTTTAGGTAAAGTAATGCAGACATTTGATTTTCACGCATCTCTTTACATCTGTTCGAGTTTTCTTACTGGTCCGGGTTAGCACAGTGCTTATGTGGAAGAATGGTGTTCGCAATTTGAAATAACGATACTACACTCACAAAAATCTGTACACAGAGTCGATCAACCATCAATTTCTCTTTATTCATACTTTGATATTAGCAATATATATATATATATATATATATATATATATATATATATATATATGTAACAGCAAAATTGTCCAAACCGTGTAACAGCAAAATTGTCCAATTGTTGGATTAAGCTTTGAAGATTTGAACCGGTGTATTTTAAAAATGATTAAAGATATCTTACTGGAATTCTCCAGGGTTTTTATAACTCTATTGAACTCTAATTTGAGCAATAAGAAGGTATCATTCTTCTCCAAGTTTAATAGAAAATTCGTCACTGAAATCGATCAAGAACGAAAATGGCGTGTTTATCATTAATTAATCATAGCTAAGGATTGGAAGTTCATGAAGGATGGAAATAAAGTTCAAATATATATATATATATATAATTCTTCTCTCATGTGCCAAACATCTTATGGATTGAGTTGATTTTTTTTTTCTAATTGATCCTTTTGACTCTAAGTTTAAATGATGATCCCCTCTTTCTGTTCTGACCTCCTGATCCAGTTTGACTCTCTACTTTTATCCTCTTTTTTAAACTTATTCATCGTTCTCTTGACATATTTTGAAGATGGAAGCCAGCGTATTAATGTACCATTACTAAATGCCTCAATGTTTTTTGTTTAGTTAGGAAGGCAGTGGGGCTGACACGAAATGATTTTAATCTGTTTTCTTTCTAGCTGAAGAAAAGTTTTTTTTCAGTGAGTCATACAACAAATGGTATTAAGATGGCTAAATTTCTTATCAGTGTGATAGGGGAACACACCCATTCTATAGTTAATAGACTCTCCCGCCTATAATAAGTAGGAGTAGTAAGAGTAACAAGTCGCTCAGTGAGTTGGTCTGAGTTCAGTCTGAAGTCGGACGACCAGCTGACCGGTTGAACTCTCTGCCTTCGAGCGGGGAGGAACCCGAAGGAAGCTACGCCGAAGGGCGGATTCTCTTTCGGGGAGGTAAACTGACCCTCAACCCTTTTATACGGGTTCAATGGGCATATTTTTGGCCGAGCCCACGGGTTCGAAGATCCCACGTTAAACCGGCCTTGTGCCACATGATGCCGTCGTGGGTGGGGGTGACTAAATGCCGCTCAGTGAGTTGGTCAGTCAGTCGATGTCGGACGACCGTTAGTCGGATATTAAAGTATCAGCCACCGCAACTAGATTACTGCGTCATTACCTATTATATCATGTTCCTAACGTTTTGTACGTCGAACCTATTTTAGGACCGACTTAGTACAAATACAAGCCTCCACTGTGAAACCACTACATAACAATCAGAAAGCCTGGGAAAAAAGAAACTCAATTAGTTTAGTCTTTTTTTTTTTAGATATTATACATTTTGCGTGATGGACAATTATGCTGTAACACGATTTGGACAAATTTTCTGTTACACACGGTAGATATATATATATATATAAAACTTAATATTACGAGACATGTTAAAAACGGGCGAAGCAACCGGTTTCGCTCCCGCTCTTCAGGCTTCAACGGGAGATTTAATTTTAAATTAACACAGAAAAATGTACAATAAAAGGAAGTTCCTTTTATTCTGTGTTAATTTTAAATTAAATCTCTCGTTGAAGCCTGAAGAGCGGGAGCGAAACCGGTTGCTTCGCCCGTTTTTAACATGTCTCGTAATATTAAGTTTTATACTTTTATTTCGATCATTAAATTTTGTACCTACAAAAATATCTTTAATATATATATATATATATATATATATATATGATAATAAAACATATTGGTGAGATCCAGAGGCAACTACGCAGAGACGTCATCGAGTATATGAAGATATTTTGACCATCGAGTGAATGTGTGCCGACATTTGGGCGATTTTATTTTTCACACACAATTGACATGACTTAAATAACATGATCCAATAGAAAAATAACTACATTTTGAACAATAACATTGATTGATTTACTGCTGACTTTGATTCGTCTTAATGAAGCACCCTTATATATAATCCTTCTTAATGAAACACTCTTTATATATATATATATTATTTCAAATGTTATTTTAGTGCATACTTGTATTTAAGATAATCACCGCATATTTATATTTTTATAATAAACAGAGTGTATGTTGTCTCTCGGTCAGCTCATTCGCAAATTCTTAGTAAAGAAAAAGAAAATGTGCTCATCGCAGGACGAATAGCCTCTAGAATAATTTGACCGTTTGCTTTTGAATAATAATAACCGTTACAGCGCACCTAATCACCGTCAGCTTAACACAAAAAAACCTTTCTAGCTATATATATATATATATATATATATATATATATATATATATATATATATATATATATAATATGTGTTCAAAATGCGTAAAAATATTGAATAATACCATATTCTGTTACTATACTGCTTTGTTAAACTGTTGTCCCTGTGACCTCACTTATACACAACACATTTAAATTTATGTTTGAATCTTCTTTTCTACTTTATATGCTGTGTCCCCTCAGGGCGTAGGCAGTGATGGCTCTCCACAACTTTCAGTCCCTTGTAGCTCTTAATAAACTTTGTCTTTCTGTTATTTCTCATGAGCCCTGTTCCGCAATACATTTACTCAAGCCCACTAAGTACGTCATGCGTTCGTTTTCTCTGTCTCGGGATTATCCAAGATTTTACAAGCTCATTATATGCCTCAAAAACTGTTTCTTCCTGATTCTAAGTATTAATTTTCCTTTCGTTTCCATTTTCTCCAAATCTCCGTCGTTGCTCACATACTAGATCCACGGTATCCCCATCATCCTTCTGTAGAACCACATTTCTGTTTCTATAAGTTCACTATGCACCCTTGAGGAGATCGTCCGGCACACACTACCATACAGGAGGACAGATATCACATAGAAGTTTAGTACTCTTTTATTTGTTTCGAGCAAAATTTTTCTGTTTCTGATTAACTTTTGGATTGTTTCCTTGGCTATCCAAAGACGCCTTCGGCTTTGAGTGTCACACGTTCTGTCCTCTGTTAAAACACCTTCCAGATATTTAATATTTCTGTACTTGTTTGGTTTTGGTATCTTTGATTTGCAGTTCGCTCGTTGGGATCATCCTTTTGCAAAACAATGCATTCTGTCTTTTTGCAGTTGATGTTTAATCCTTTCTTCTTGCTTTCCTTCACAAGGTTTTTTTTTTCAGCTTTCTTTCTCTGTCTGCTAACAGCGTTCCTAAAATCTTTTTCTATGGCGCTGGCAATATTACTATTCTTGTGAATGACCAGACATCATTGGGAAACAAAAAAAAAATTAAAAAAAAAAAAACGATTTACCAATTTGAACAGTTTGTCCCCAAATTTGATCTGGATGTACGAAAAATTATTCGTAAATTGGAAAATTATAAATTATTATGCAGAGAGAACTTGACGGTCGAAATTCATAAACTTGTTGGATTGAATACTTACTATCTAAATGTGCGTTATAGAAAGAAAACCGGAGAGAGTGAGAGAGAGAGTGGAAGAGAGAGAGGGAGAGAGAGAGGGAGATGAAGAGAGAGAAAGGGGAGATGGAGAGATGGGTAGAGAGGTGGAGAGAGAGGTAGAGAGACAGAGAGGGAGATGAAGAGAGAGAAAAGGGAGAGGGAGAGAGATGGAGAGAGGGGGAGAGAGACACACAGAGAGAGGAAGATGAAAAGAGAGAAAGAGGGAGAAGCAGACAGACAGAGAGGGAGAACAAGAGATAAAGTGGAAGAGGGAGATGAAGAGAGAGAAAGAGGGAGAGGCATACAGAGAGAGGGAGAGAGAGAAAAAGAGGAAGAGGGAGATGAAGGGAGAGAATGAGTGAGAGGAAGAGACAGACAGAGAGAGACAGAGGGAGAGACAGAAAGAAAGAGAGAGGGGGAGACAGAGGGAGAGAGACACAGAGAGAGAAAGATGAAGAGAGAGAAAGAGGGAGAGACAGAGACAGACAGAGGGAGAGACAGAGAGAGAGAGAGAGACAGAAAGAAAGAGAGATGGGGAGAGAGAGGAAGAGAGACACAGAGAGAGAAAGATGAAGAGAGAGAAAGAGGGAGAGACAGAGACAGACAGCGGGAGAGATAGAGGGAGAGAGGGGGATAGAGACAGAGAGAGGGGGAGATGAAGAGAGAGAAAGAGAGAGAGACAGAGACAGAGAGAGGGTTAGTAGGAAAATTCCGGCCCCAGAGGTAATTTCATATATTTTCATTGATAATTATTATTTTCTCTTCCAGAGTGAAATATGATGTATTATCAGCTCAGTACATAGAAGAGATTAAAGGTACTTCTTTGGGTGAGACCTTCCAAACAAATTCCTCTGCATTATTTCGGAGAGAGAGAGAGAGAGAGAGAGTGAGAGGGATTGGTGATTTCACATCGGTTGTCAAATGAATACGGACCAAAAGACAGAGAACGTCTGATAAGAATCGATGAAAATCAGAGAAAATCTTACGTCACTTAGAAATGGCCAAAGGTTATCCGTTTACCAAATAAGAAATTATTTGGAAGTAAACAGCAGCTGATTCGATCTTACACAGACACACACACATATGCAGATAGATAGATAGATAGATAGATAGATAGATAGATAGATAGATAGATAGATAATCGTTTTCAATACAAGCAAAGTAGTAAATCCACTAAGAAAGAAGTGGTTACTGGGTGTTTTAGAGATAGAAACAGGAACATTGCTAAGTAGAAAGAACAAACGAAGAGTAACCAGGAAGACAGTAAATAGCGATTGACATTGCATTTAGATTTTTGCAGATTAAAGTTGGCTGGAAAGCATGAAGCCAGAAAAAGGTTCCACAAGCAAGTAGTGCGAGAAAAGAAACTGTTAGATTAGTATTTATGGTTACATCTAGCCAGCTTAACTGTAAATTTGGTGAGACCTCGTCACCAGTCTAGTAACTCCGCTTAAATTCAAAGAGTCAAGGCACCACAGAGAAGAACCCAATCGATTAATGACCATGAAAGCATTTTTAGAAAGGGAGACAACTTTATGGTGAAGGGGAAGCGACTGAATCCGAGACGCCAGATCGGGACCAATAATATTGCTGATTTTTCTCTCGATTTTATCTAGGATATCTAGATTTTAATTTTGTCAAAGAGATCATATATATATATATATATATATATATATAAAAAAGATCACGCACACACACACTCTCACACACACACACACACATATATATATATATATATATATATATATATATATATATATATATATTTGGTTGGATTGATGTGAGTTTGTGACCTCAGGGTTTCACGCTTTTGCGATCAACCAATCAATCCAACCCAATATATTAGCTCTACCTCTGATATTGAGCGCTTTCTAATAAGTACCATGCATATAATATATAAATAATAATATATATAATATATTACATACATATATATATATATATTATTGAAAGAGATAAAACATTGTTCAATATTTATTGCAGGTCAACTCTGAATTTTATAATTTTTCACTCGTGAAATGTCCTAAGAAGTGAAAAGTAAATGACAAAGCTGGATCATCGGAGAAACATGCCAAAGTATAAGTTGTCTTATATATATATATATATATATATATATATATATATATATATATATATATATATATATATATGGGGGTGTTTATACATATGTATGCTTCACCCTCCTGCCCGTTGTTTTGCACAGGAGTAGAGGTTTATCCTTTGCGTCCTGTTTAGAATTGGACTTCCGGTTACTTCTAAAGGCCACTTCAACTATACTTATGACCTTTCCGCATTTTACCCCTGAAATTTTATTCGCTAATTATTTTTCCTCCACCATTAGTAAATCCCCAAACTGGAGTTAAAGCACTATGAAAATATAAGAATACATTTTTATTGTAGAAATACCAGCAATGCATTTTCATAGAAATAAAAAAAAATTAATAGCAATAAGCATGGTTATAAAAAAAAATTCGGCGTTAAATGACACATAAGAAGTTGATATGCCACTAAACATACCACAGGAAAACCCTATCAGTGACACAGCGCTAATCAATTTAGATCAGTCGAAGGCATCGATTCCTGGAGACTGTCCTTTCAGCCGCCGGTTTCCGGCCGTACTTTCGCACCTGGATCCGATCTCTTACGCGTCCTTTCCTGGTGCTAACACGTCGTCCAGGTACTCTATTTCTGATCCGAGACTGACGAAGTCGGTAAAGAGAGCAGAGGGTACAGGACAGTGACAGGGGCCAAGATAATCTACGATAAGCTTGTTGGCTTGCAGCTGGACGTGTGGAAAGCAATTCCTCTTCCCGGGCCTTTACTCTGGACGGACGGGCTGGTCAAGATACTCGGCATCTTGTTCAGTCCCGAACTCCTCTTGAAAATGAATTATTCGGAAGTTCAGAAGAGAGGCCGAGGTTTCAGTTCTGTGGTCTCGGAGGAATCTTTCCTTAAACGGGAGGGCGGCGTTTCGCATATCTACCCACTTCTCCTTTACCGACTCTCCGTGCTTCTCCTCGTGTATGCCATAATATTGCAATTAGAGTCTTGTTTTCCTTCTTATGAGGAGGAAAGGCTCCTAAAATAGTTCGTGAGATCTGTTACTTACACCCTTTTGAAAGTGATCTGGGTATCCCTAGCGTTGAGATTAGTCAATATATGCTTCCCATGGCGTCTCTAGATCGAATGTATCAACAATCGGATAGTGAGGGAGTATTCTGGAAGGAAACGCCTGTAAGAAATTCCCATCCCTGAGGCGTGTGCACACGTGCGAGGAGGATCCTGCCCCCCGTTTACTCCGAGGCAAGTGCTCCTTCTATCGTGAATGCCCTCAAGCACATCTTATGGGCGACGGATGTCCTCTCCGACAGTCCAGTCCTTGTCCCGGAAGGCATTACATCACGTGTTAGTTAGGGGATCCGTTTATGATGATCTATAGGCGAGCTCGGTCTTACGAAGCAGACCAATATAGCCTTGGGTGCCGGGTGGAAATGCTTCATTAATGATGAGTCATCACTCACCTGAATGGAGATACTCAAAGGCTCTTTGTTCGGCAGACTTGGAAAAATCTCCAAACTGCTTTCGCTGTAGTAGGACTGTGGAGACCCTGGGTCCCACCTTCCACTGCAAGGTCGTAGTACCGTTGTGCAAGTTTATTGAATAAATCATGGTTCGTTATATGTTTGGACTTTATTTCAATTGTTCATGAACTTCCAATCCTTAGCAATGATTAATTAATGATAAATATGTCATTTTCGCTTATGATCGATATCAGCATGATTTTTCGTTAAGCTTGGAGAAGAATGATACATTCTTATTGCTTAAAGTAGAGTCCAATAGAGTTATAAAAACCTTGGAGAATTCCAGTAAGATATCTTTAATCATTTTTAAGATACACCGGTTCAAATCTTAAAAGTTTAATCTAACAATTGGACATTTTTGCTGTTACACGGTTTAGAGAATTTCGCTGTTACACACACACACACACACACACACACATACACACACACACACACACACGTGTGTGTGTGTGTGTGTGTTGCTAATATCAAAGTATGAATAAAGAGAAATTGATGGTTGATCGACTCTGTGTACAGATTTTTGTGAGTGTAGTATCGTTACTTCAAATTGCGAACACCATTCTTCCACATAAGCACTGTGCTAACCCGGACCAGTAAGAAAACTCGAACCGATGTAGAGAGATGCGTGAAAATCAAATGTCTGCATTACTTTACCTAAAAAAGGTCAGGCGGACACACACGCGTGAAAGTCATTTAAAGTGTTTCTACATCAGAATGCGGGATTTTGGAAAAATCTTCAAATTGCTTTCGCTGTAGTGGGGCTGTGGAGACCCTTTGGTCCCACCTTTCACTGCAGGGTCGTAGTACCGTTGTGCAAGTGTATTGAATATATCATGGTTCGCATGCTAGTTCTGTGTGTAGCAACGTGGTACCACCTGTGACTAAGGCCGAGCACTAGGTGTTCTTTTGCTTGCTAGCCGTTATGAGAGTCGTGATATGAACGACGCAACAGAATGAATTCTATAGAGACGAGAAGTTTAACTCTTCCCAACTGATCGTGTACTTTAATTATCAGTTTAAAGTCAAGACAGAAAGGCAATGATTCTCTCCATCATAATTTGGCAAAATTTGGGTGAGTCTTCAGCATTTGTGACGAGTAGAAGGAACTGACTTGGAGTGGTATTTTGCGCTGATTAGGCATCAGGAATTCTGTGTTGAACATTGATAACGCCGCCCAAAATAGGGTAGTTTAGCTTTGTTTTATCTTTAGTTTCTTCCATCAAGTTAAATTAACTAGGGGATATATGCTTATTGGCCTCTTTTATTTCTGTCCCCATTTTCTTTAGTTTAATTCTCCCCCTCCCCACGTTATGTGACAAAAATATCAGTTATTATATTAGATTCGGGCGCTTTTCGTTTTTCGAGTGTGTATTTCGTATTTGTTTTTGTGTTTAGATAAGTGTATGTTTGAGTGAGGGATTGGTCGAATGATGGTTATTAATTACCGAGTCCTGCATTAATTTTGTCCTGTTTGATTTTCTGCCACATTTAAGGATTTGGCCACGAAGGAGCGTTCGGTTAGCAAGGTCGAATTTACTGTCTTTAAACTTCAACCTTCCATGAATCTCTCACGTACATTCATGTCTGCTCATGGCGTATCAAGTGTAAACAAATGACGTCACACATTATGAAATTGACAAAGTCCGACAATTATTTTAAGACATTTTTATGTTTATACGATCTTTTTATAGATACAAATATTTAAGTAAATGCCCTGTTTATAATAAACAGTATTAAACATTTACCGGCCTGAATGTCCGAGAAATTTTCACAGAAAATATTCGTCTTCCGGTAAAGCCACTCAAGGTTCCGTATAGGATACAGGTTCGAATCCTGTCGGAGGACGAATATTTTCTGTGATAATTTCTCGGACATTCAGGCCGGTAAATGTTGTTTAATGCTGTTTATTATAAACAGAGCATTTACTTAAAATATTTGTATTTTTAAAAAGAATGTTAAACATAAAAATGTCCATTTCATAATGCGTGACGTCATTTGTTTATATATAGGTTAGTTTAGGGTTGTTTTTTATGCTCATTGGCTGCTTTTATTTCTGCCCCCAGTTTCTTTAGTTAAACTCCCCTTCCCGCCCCCATTATGTACCCAGAGATGCCAATTCTCTGGTGGATGCAGAACACCTCTCCTATTATGGATGTGCCTTTGTTTATTTGTTTGAATTGGCGCGTGTTTGAGTGAGTGGCTGGATGAATGAATGTTTTATTTTAATAAACCTCGCATTAATTTCGCCCATATATTTCTGCCACCCTGAGTGACTAGGGGGGTATTACTTATAATTTCATTTTAAATGTTGTTTTATCCCCCACCAGAGAAATTCTACACATGGGGACTAGTTGGGACTATATAGAGACCTCGAAGTATTATGGTGGCTGTAGTAAGAATGGTAAGTAAGAATGTGTTGTTTTGGTGCAAGGAATTCTGTTATATGTTTGTGTCAGTAATCGGGGTTAGTTAACTTTAAGATAAGACAGATTCAAGAGCAGCGTTCCGCTATCGCCCCTAATGGCCTTGTGCCACATTTGTGCATCAAAACAAAATAGATATTGCTTTCCTCTGTGGTACCTCGACTTTACAAAATACTTTACTTTTATTGTTCTCTTATTCTTGAACACTTAGTAACCCGTTTTAGTGGTTTTATTGCCTTGCTTGGAGTGAAATGATTTTAATAGAAATAGAGAAACAATATTTTTGTTATGAAAATGACAGGCTGTTTCGGACGTTTACGAAAGCAATATGTGAAAAATCTTAATTTAAAAGAGAAGAGTGGACAATAATAATAATAATAATAATAATAATAATAATAATAATAATTTGAAAAACTATTTAAAATTTAACACTTTGCAGAGTTCGATTTCCAATTGAGTTTTTTACATTAACTTTGAGAAAGGTAAGAATCCATCTCTTCTCCTCCTCCAACTATGGGCAAATAGCAGGGCAGAATGAATTCTATAACCTTGGCTTGTGACCGGTCTAGAAAAAGTTAAAACTATATCAAAATCTCTATTGGTGAATCGTAGGGCAGGTTGGCCTTTGTAGCTATGGTTGGGAAACAGACTAGGAGAAGGACAATTATGAAATCAAATTCGAAGCCAGGGTGCCTAAGACAGTCTGATGTTGTGGTTAATTTCGTTCTGGCAATTCCAACGACGACGCTGGTGCCAATCTGAATTGGCCTTTAATTTTCCCTTGGACTGCATCGGTGGCGTGGAAAGCGTAGTCGTGCTGCATCGGCACCTGCTGATCTCTCATACGAAAAAATCCTGCCCAAGCCCGTAGAGGAGATAACTCTTCGGGGGACAGAGCCATAGTCTCTCGAAGCCGACAGATGCTATACTGTTCATAATAAGCCCCACGGTAGTGCGATTTACTAAGCGTAGATTAGAAATGACCAAAGGCATGTAGAACTTAGTGAGAATCGAACTCACTACTCAGTCCTAATTAATCAAGTAAGGGAAGTTTGCTAATCATTACCAGTCATCGAAATGCTTGTCTCGACGGTATATTCGGAGGAAAGTATTGAAGAAACATGAATTTACGGTTAGAAACAATGGAAGGTTTTCTGCACTGAATTGGATTGTCCAAAAGATACAATTAATTAGTCATTTTCTCCAGTCGTTGCTTTTTTTTTTTAAATCCCTGGCTTCCAAGACATTTTTTCAATCTCCACCCGCTGGGAAAAGTTCAAGTGTTATCTATTTATTTTGAAGTTATCGCACAGACCAAACGGTCGGATATATTTGCCTTGAAGTCAAATAAATTCAGTTGGAAACGGAAGATTATTCTGAATGGCGATAAATCTGATCTTTTAAAAAATTCTTGTAATATTTATTTATTTATTTATTCGATTTTTAAGTGTGAATTTTGTTTTATTTGATTTATTTTTCCTTTACATAGAAGGATGTTAACAATTCTTTTCAGCCTCCCTCAGGTTTTTTCTTTTTCAGTTTTAACAGCTAAGCGACAAATATAACTTATAACGTCTTCCTTACGAAACCTAGTTTTACAAGATTTCTTTTTTACAGATTATCAACCTTTTGCCGGCTATTTAAATCCGGAACATGTTTTTAGTTTGGTTGGTTTTTTGGTTTTTTTAGTGGCATATTAAACTGTATGAATTATTTAATGCTATTTTTTTTATTTTATTTTTGAATATAATCATGGTTTAGAGATACAGGTCTTACTAATTAATCCATAGCTGGGGGGAGAAGTGGTGGAGTCATACCTTTCCCTTAATCCTGCGTAATTGAATATAACGAACCCAACTGGAACTCGGCTCTTCGATTAACCGTTTCACACCATTATTCACTACTCATACAACACCTGATAACCGCAAGCGTTGCTTAACTTGACTGATCGTACGGGGATCGATGTTTCAACCTGATTTGGTCGTAAGACAAAATTTTTTTTCGGTAATAATGATTTTCAGATAGCATTACATACGTTGGGGAGAAAGAGGTGGAATTGATAATTTTCTTAAACGGTATTTTCGCGTAGGTAAATATAACGAACCCGACTGGAATTTGAACTCGGTTCGCCGATTTCTCATTGTGAGCCTTATTCATTACAACACTATACACCCAAACTTAAAACACCTGATAATCGCAAGCGGTCACCCATCGAGGTACTGACCAGACTTGAAGTTGCTTAAATTCAATGACCGGGCAAGAATTGGTTTTTCAACATGACATAGACGTAAAGCAGACGTTTTTACAAGATATTTTTATACTGACGTGCTAAAAGTCATCGGTTGTTGTCTAGTTGGCAGTGGGCTTTGGCACAATGTCTCCGTTATACGAGCTGTTCTTCTCCCCCCTCCTAGAATGAACATAATATAAGCTGTTCTTTGCCTTGAACGTGTATTGGAACTCAATTCCGACTCTCATGCCTAAAATTGAACACAAACACCCTTGTGCAAACAAATTGAAACAACGGCTTTAATTTCCTTTCCTTCAGCATACGGTCAGTTTTAACCCACTTGAGTGACAGTGTGTAATCGATTCCTATTTTTTTTTTCCTCAGATTAGGTCATTTGCAATCGTGTGCAGTAATATGAATCTATTTTCAGGGTGTATGATGAAATTTGTTTGGCCCTAAAAATTATTGCATCAACAATAATTGCATCAGATTTTTATTACGCCTAGACATTATTGTCCCGACTGTTGATTAGTTGTCTTACGGCCATTGTCTGCGATGAACGTTACTCGAAAGGAACGTACGAAAATTGTAACGCTACAAGAGCACACTGGCAAGCCTTACCAATGAGCAAATCAAAGTACTATAGTCTGGCCCGAAAATTCTACTGATTTAAATCCAATCGAGAATCTGTGGTCAATCTGCAAGGAATGACTTCGTGGAAACTAACCAAAGAATAGTAATAGTAATAACTGATTCCTGATCAGACTTTATGATTTCTACAATTGTGATGAACAGTTTTACTCTTGAAGAGGATCCATACTTTGAACATCTGTTTGGTCTCAAGTTCTCCCCAAACCTCAAGTGGAACACATCTATACGATCCATTGCTAAAGATGCTGTAAAAATGGTTGGATCATTCTATCAATCTAGAAAATATATGACTCTTAAGTTATGTTCAGCATAGTCTATGAATATAGAATACGGCGCAGTACGTAATCTGTTCAATGAAACAACGTTAAAGATTAACACTCACGAGTCAGACACTCTACTGAATCTGACTATATCGCACATACCACCAGCAGCTGTTCCGTAATTCTTCAGTCTTCGATATCAAAGGCTGGCAGTGAATATTCGGGAAAAACATGGCCGCTTTTATACACGTCGCATTGAATATTTTGAGCCTTCTGATTGGTTAACCCTTCTATTGGCGAACTATAAAATGAGTCAGCTCATTTTGGCTGGCTCATTAGTACACCAGGGTACCCAAAAATTCAAACATCTTGATGATAGTGACAGGCCTATGTGAAGAGGTAAAATGAGGTCCTTTGTTGGGCAGGGCCCATCTTGCATTGTGAGAGATTAACTCTGTCTTGTCTCAAGAAAAAAACACGATGATGGTGATGAGGATTATGCCTGGGAACATTTTCAGATCATTAATCAACATCTATGATACCACAGTTTATGGCCATACTTCCAAAATCCAAGATGATCAGAGTCTTGCAACTGATCTCATCTCTGACTGAGCTCTAATATATCAAAGGGGGAAATAATTTGCTTATATTGAAGACCTTAAAAACCAAGTTAGTTATCATTTCATCAGCCCTGGTCAGACCTTTGTATTTCTCCAGTTGTGATGAACAGTTATTCTCTTAAGGAGGATCCGTACTTTGAACACCTGTTTGGTCTCAAGTTCACCCCAGATCTCAAGTGGAACACATCTATACGATCCATTGCTAAAGATGCTGGAAAAATGGTTGGCTCATTCTATCAATCTCTGAAATCCGTACTTTGAACATCTGTTTGGTCTCAAGTTCACCCTAGAACTCAAGTGAGACATATCTATACGATCCATCGATCAGAACAGAATCCCGAGGGGATGCTTCCCCAATCACTATAATCTTAACCGCTTCAAGTCTAAGGTCAACCGTTATCGAGCCTACATATCTTCTGAATCTGCAACTCTTACTTTTACCCCCTTGTACGTCCATGAAACAACGTCATCTGGTATTCGGTCTGTTATTTAGGCAATAATGCCTAAAAAGGGAATAATGCCATGAATCAGAATCCTCCTAGACTTGTCTGAATTGCGGCAACTCGACGTGGCTACGATTCCACAATTTGTCAGAAGACCTCTGGAGAGATGCAGTGCCATACCATGTTGATAGTTGTCTACAGGTCTCTGATATTAGTAGGCACAAGTTTGTGTAAGCGAATAGCACTATTCGCAGATTCCTCTTTCCGATTCGTTAACCGCACATTTTTCGTCAGAAAAATACGTTCAAATATGCTTTCTCTTTTTTTTTCTTTCCTTCTTTTTTGCCATTTTTATTATTTCATTCACTACATTTCTTTGACGAGTCCGACGATTGAAAGATCAATTAATTATCTGAATCGGTGGAAGATTCGTTTTTCGTAACGTAGAATTCCAGTAATTGGCGTTTAAGTCAAGATTTCGAATACAGGCTTTCAAGAAAGGCAATCCTATTAAGAGGTTGGAACGATATGATTTTTTTTACCTCCAATGGCGATGTACTTATAAAACTGGCAATGTAAATGGTTTCCATAAGCCAATTGGACTTCCGTCAATTTTTTCGTTGAATTTTATTTACTTACTATTTGTTTGTCTTTTTGTTTTTTTGTTTCGTTTTTTTTTTTTTTTGTCACATTTTTTCTTTTAATGGTTTTTGCCTTGTGAGAAAATAATTGACTTTTTCTGCTTTACCTGAATCTCTCTCTTCCTTTCTTTCTTTCTTTCTTTCTTTCTTTCTTTCCCTTCATTCTTTCTTTCCTCCATTCTTTTTTTTTACTTTCATTCTTTATTTTTAACTTTCTTTCTTTTCCATTTATTTTCTCTTTCTTTTTTGCTTTCTTTATTTTTGCTTTCATTCTTTCTTTCTTTTTTGTTTTCATTGTTTTTGCTTTCATTCTTTCTTTTTTGATTTCTTTCTTTTTCCCTTTCATTTTTTCTTTCTTTTTTCTTTCTTTCTTTTTTGCTTTATTTCTTTTTGCTTTCTTTCTTTCTTGATTTCTTTCTTTTTACCTTTCATTTTTTCTTTCTTTTTTCTTTCTTTTTTTTTTGCTTTCTTTGTTTTTGCTTTCTTTCTTTCTTTCTTTCTTTCTTTCTTTCTTTCTTTATTTCATTCTTTCGTCCTTTTTCCCTTCCATTCTTTCATCTTTCGTCTCTCTCTTTTCTTGTTTCTTTCCTTTGTCAAATGAATATCATTCATTTTTCTACTCTTCGACTTCACTTTCCTTCTTTCCTTCATTTTCTTTGTTTGATCCAGCAAAATTTGCTCATTTTTCACCATGTTCCATTCTTTTTCACTCCTCACCTTTTCTTTCTTCCTTCAAGCAAAATCTATTCATTTATTTTTTTTTTCTTCTCTAAAACTTTGCTGTCTTCTCTTGTTCATCGAACATAATTTTCTATTTCAGATTATTCATATCAATTCATTCTTTCTGTACCGTTTTTCCTTTTCTTTCTTTCCGTTTCACTTTCCTGTTCATATTTTTTTCTTTCTTTCATCATTAATCCCAACTTCCGTTCTCGTTTATTCTCCTTTTTTTCTTTCTTCCAGTATGCAGATGGCATTCATTTTTCTATCTTTCTGTCTTCTTTCTTCCTTTCTATTTCATTATTCCTTTTTACTTTTTCTTTCTTTCTTTCTTTTTTCTTTATTTCTTCTGTTTGTTTTCTTCTTTCTTTTTCTCTCCACAATCTCAGCTACTTTTTCTTTTTTCTTTCTTTCTTTCTTTCTTTTTTTCTTTCTTTCTTTCTTTATTCTATTTCGTCTTTATTTTTCTCTCCACAGTCCAAGCCAATTTTCTTTCTTTCTTTCTTTATTCTTTCTTTCTTTCTTTCTTTACTTATTTTCCTCTCCACTGTCCGATCTACGTTCTCTTTCTTTTTTTGTTTGTTTGTTTCTTTTTTTTTGGTTTATTTTCTCCCCCAGGCCCAGTTATTTTCTCTTAATTTCATTCTTTTCTCATTCTTTTTTTCATTTCTCTTTCTTTAATTCTTTCGTTCCTCCATCTACCTATCTATTCTTAGCTTTTCGCTCCACTGTCCGAACTACTTTCTCTTACTTTCTTCCTTCCGCCCTTCCTTCCTTCCTTCCTTTCCTTCTTTCTTTCTTTCTTTCTTTCTTTATTTATTTATTTATTTCGTCTGTTTTATTTTTTATTTTTCTCCCCACAGTCCAAAACACTTATTTTTTTCTCTTTTCGTTCTTTCTTTCTTTCTTTCTTTCTTTCTTTCTTTCTTTCTTTCTTTCTTTCTTTCTTTTTTTCTTTTGTATGAATTTCCTTCGCTCTTTACTTCTTTTTTTTCTTTCTTTCTTTAAAGTTGTTTTACTTCTTTTTTACTTCCTTGTTTTCTTCCACCTCTTCCCTTTTCTTTCCTTACCTTATATCTTCTATTTTCTTTTTTAATATGATTCTTCTATTTTAGGGCTGAGGGGGGAGGGGGCTTTCTTCATTCTAGATTAATTATTATCCTACTTCTTGTTTCTCTTTAATTTCTTTTTAATTGCTTTTCTTATATAAACAGAAAAATATATACGAATAACATAAGGAGACTACGCAGGTGTAAGACGAAGCGAATTTTCTCAGGTGTGAAGAACAGAATCGGCAAATTACTTGATAAAAAGAAATCAACAAACACCTAGAAAGCTGTCAGACTCACCTGCATTCATTTGACAAGTAGTTCCCTCATTTACAGGGCGTTCCCTTGGGGAGCTCTTTGGTGTCGAGAAATTAATCAAATTAAGGATTTAAAATATATTTTCTTGTTTGTTTCTTTTAACGAATATTGTAGAAGATCTCTAATCTTTGGATATAAATGTGAAATTAATCGGCTACTTTTGCCATTTTGTAGTTGTCAATGAAAAAAACAAGAATCCTTAAAATAACTCTCCCCCCTCCACAAGCAAGGCAATAAATCTACTGGTGTTGCTGTGAGTGAAAGAAACCGATAGGACAATAAAAGAACAGGTTTCAATGAGACAGAAGATGACGATTGACACTGAATTTAAATTTCAGAAGATCAAAGTTAACAAGAGAGTAGAAAGCCAGAATAGATTTCCGTGTGCGAGAAGAGCCAGAGAAGAAAAACCTAGCATAGAACTTACGGTTGAAACAAACAATTTTAACGGTGAAATTATGAGACCTAGCTGCCAACCTAGTACTGCACTTGAATGAGTGATGTTGAGGAACCAACGAGGAAAGCTCATCAGAACAATCCCCGCGAAAATATTTATAGAAAAGGAAAAAAGAAGCTGCGTTACAGTAGAGAGAAAGTGACTGAAGCCGATATGCCAGATTAAGACCAATAATGTTGCTGATCCATCTTTTGATTTATATATGTGAGAAAAGACAAAAACTGTACCTTTTTATCTAATCCTCCTCCAAAATTCAAAAACCTAGTGCCACTCAATATAGAGGGTTATTGAATTAGGTGGTTGTATGAGCGGTAAAAATATTATACGACAAATGCAGTCTATGACTTATGATTTTAGTATTCGGGAACGCATTATTTTAGTAGCGTGTTCCTCAAAGTAGAAGTTCAAAGGAAGAAGCTGTCCGAGTGGAACTACCTGATGGAATATGAAGGGAATTCTACGTAGCATAGTGAGTAAGAAATCGCAGAAAGAGGTTTCACAATAAGGAGCTATATTTTGCACTTCCAAAACAATAGCTGAGGCAATGTGATATTTTCCTGGGTATGACGATGAACTACATCTTGCAGCAAGGGCTTTGATCAGGAGGCTGGAGGTTTTATGGAATGTGGAACCATCCAGATCTACTGTTAAGGTAGCAGTTATGGGCAAATAGTGAATTCCAAAACCAAAAATAAGCACAATGAAAGTTATATTTCATTAATAAAAATACCAGCACTGTATTTTTATAAGAAAAACTATGTTAGACATTTTGACGGTCGTCTTCGAGTATAGAATCCAGAGGTTAGCAGTGAATATTTCCGAGACAGTAGGAAAGCGTAGTTCAGGTTAGCAGTGGATATCGCAGCAAAGTAGCAGAGCGTAGTACTTCCTTCTGTCATCTTCGCCTGGCAAGTTGGTACTGGTCATTCGGGTAGGGTAAACAAAAATGGCCGCCTTTATACACGACGGATACAATGTTCTGCGGATTCTGATTGGTTAACCTTCTATTGGTGGACTATAAAGCGAGTTAAGTCATTTTGACTGGCTCACTAGTTATAACATATACACAAAAAACTGTAACAAACTATACAAATTTATAGCAACATTACGAACAATACATTTTTAACGCAAAATGACCAGCAATATATTTTATAGCAAAATGACCAGCAAAACATTTTATAGAAAAATTAACAGCAAAATTTTTTATAGCAAAATGAACAGCCATACATTTTATAGTAAAATGACGAGCAAAACATTTTATAGTAAAAAAATTAAATTTCGGCATTAAATGACCCAATAGCAGTTGATATCCGTTAAAAAACAAACCAATCAATCAATCAATTAACGTGTTAACCGCAAGAATAAAGAACGCTCCGACTATTTCTCTAGCAGTTAAAATAAGCGGTTTGCAAGTTAGATGATCGGTGTCTAAATGAATGCACTTTGAGAATAAGTCAGGAAGTTTCAGAGGTTGTGGAATTTTGCCAAGATTGACAGCATGAGGACAGATGACACCGTTTATACCAAAATTCAACAACAGTTTTTTTTCTAAAACGATCGCTTGCATAAAACTGGCCACATACCACAACGCCATGAAATTTTTTTTTTTTACAGGCAAATGAAACGTAAAGGCCTTGCCACAGCGTTGAAGATAAATCAATTTTCGACACTCTGAAAGAATTACAACACTATGAAAGAATTAGAAAACCAAAACATTAATTTTCTTTATGTCTCCCCTCAGAACGCGGACAATCATGGCCCACCAAAACATCCTGTTCCTTGTAGCTCTTAACAAACTTTGTTTTTAGATTATTTCTCGTAAACCCTGTCCTGCTATTCATTTGCTTAAACCCCTCAAGTATAATATACGCGGTTTCCGCTGTTTATTATTCCCTGAATCTCACCTCTGAGTATCAGATTTTTCAAGCCCTCTTTTCTCATTACCTGAAAAACTTCGTCGTTGCTCACATGTTCGGTGCATGGTATTCTCAGCATCCTTCTGTAGAACTACATTTCTTTTGCTGCAAGTCTGGTCCTCTGTGCGAAAATTGTCCAGCATTATCTTTGTTTCTAATAATTCTTCATCTATATGCAGTGTCCTTTCACGAGGTTGTTGATCATGGCTCTCCACAACTTCCTGTCCTTTGTAGGTCTCAATAAATATAGTTTTTTTTCCCATCTTAAAGCCTGCTCCGCCATCCATTCATTCAAGTTTGCCAGTTAAGTTACGCGTTGCTTTGCTCTGTCTCTCTTGCTTTCGATCTGTCTTGTGAGTAACAAATTTGCCAAGCCCTCTTTCCTCTCTATTCGCTAGAAATTCTAACTGTCTCTTCTTGATGTTAAGTATAAATATTCTTTTCGTTTCCAGTATCTCTAGAATTTCGCCGTTGCTTATATGTTCAGTCCATGGTATTCTCAGCATCCTCCTGGAGAACCGCATTTTTTGTTGCTTCAAGTCTATTCTTCATCTTTCAGGACATTGTCCAACATTCACTGCCACAGAGGACAGATATCACGTAACAGTTCAGTACTCTTTTCTTAATACTTTGCTTAGATTTTGGAAAGCATCTTTGGCTATCCCAGTGCGCCTCTAGATCTCAGTGTTGTACTTTCCGTTTTCTGTTAGAACATTTCCCAGATATTTAAATCATTGTATTTGCTTGATTTTGGTATCCCCGATTAACAATTTGCATTTTTGGCTGATCTTTTGCTAACAACCATGCATTCTGTCTTCTTGCAGTCGGCTTAAATGATACAAAGTGACGATATTAGGCTAGAAATCACACGGAACAAGCAATGAACAGTGATGAAGAGGAAACAGTCGTACCTATTCTATTATTAATAGACTCTCCCACACATAATAAGTAGTAGTAGTAGTAGGGGTCGCCAGTTGGGATCAGTGGTGTTGAGTGAGTCAGTCGATGTCGGACATTGAAGTACCAACCATCACAACTAGATTGCTGCGTCATTAACTCTTATTTCAAGCTCCTAATGTTTTGTACGTCTGACCCTTTTTAGGACCGACTTAACGAAATACAAGCCTCCACTGTGAAAACTAATCTACAATATATAGAAAAAGAAATGTTGACAACAGTATTTTGTCTCGTTGTCAAGTTGAACACACCTTCCCGCCTTTAAATTTAAGTGGCAGATGGAATCCGGCGTCCAACTATAAATGATGAATTGTATTTGATTACAAAATGTGCAAGTGTTTCTTCCGTTCATTCTTTCGCATTTCTTCGTTCTGTAGTTTTCTTTCCGTGTCTGCTGTCCACACTAAGGAGGGAGAACAAGAGAAGAATGGTCAAGAAGACAGTAGATAACGATTGATATTGCATTTAAATTTTTGAAGGTCAAAATGGCGGAAAAGCAAAGAACCGGAAAAGTGCTACACAGGCGAGAAGTGCGAGAAAACAAACTGTTAGGAGAGAACTTACATATGTCATTAATTTTAGGATCTCTTAGATTCTCTATGGCAGTCGATATTTTCCAACAACACACGACAATCCGTAAAGAAACCTATTACAAAGGAAGGACATTAGAAACATTGTAAGCATTTGCATTTATTTGCTGTAAACATTTCCATATATGAGAAAATCCTTTTAATCCTCTCGAAATCATTTTGTATTTCTTCAATTAATCTAAATTCTTAACTAATTCGACTCATCCCTCAGTTTTTTCCAGTCCCCTCGCTTATTTGAGTACGTTTTCATTCATAAGATTTTGAAAAAATTTCCAGACTCCTTGCTTATCAATAAATCCTATTTTATCAACTTTTTCCCAGCGCACCCATGATTATTGGACTGGGTAAAAATCAGCCATCGGGCGACTGGATTCTTCGCTTTTAACTCAACTTAAATGTAACAACTTATTTTTTTTAATACACTGTACTTTCAAAACAGAGACAATCACGCCTCTCCCTAACTTCTTTTCTTCTTTATTTCTTAATTACCAGAACATAGTTTTCCCTACGAATCTGAATTCAGAGCTGTTCTTTTTTTAGAATGGTTGTCGCCCAAAGCTAGAGAACATTGTTGTTTAGCCCATACTTGGGGGAAAGGGATTCATGCCTTTCCCAAGGGCAGAAATGCGAAAAGTAAATGCAATAGACTAAACCAGAATTTGAACTTGACTCGCCGATTTACATTTTTGCGTCGACAACTATTACACACCACGTATACATCAGCTTAGACGTATTGATTCACTTGAAGTTATCTCCCTTGGACCATCACGTTCTTCACTACCACCCAATCCAGCGAACCTCTTCAATGAAGACGCTCTGAGAAGAATTTCTCTATGCCTCCCCCGAGTCGTCTTAAATGAAACAAAGTGACGATATTAGGTTAGAATTCAGACGGAACAAACAGTGATGAAGAGGAAGCAGTCTTGTTCCTATGTTGGTATAGATAAAGAAATGCTGACAACAGGATTCTGTCTCGTTGTCAAATTGAACACATCTTCCCGCCTTTAAATTTAATTTACAGATGGAATCCGGTGTCAAGCTATACATTATGAATTGCATTTGATTAAAAAATGTGCAAGAGTTTCAGGCAAAATAACAAAATATTAATTTATTTAGATTTATGGAGATAATCTATGTAATTTGATTTTATTTATAAATAAAAGTTAATGTTGAAATTTGTTCTCATAAATCTGATGAATTATTTGCATACGATTATGCAATTGTTTGCACACCATTATGACCTGTCATTTTATTTGGCATAATCGAACCTGATCAGGCAGTTATGTGCCATGCGTGATACACGCTTAGGCCATTATGTATATTTTTTCCCGCGGTAGGTTGTCATTTCTTTACACCAGTTGCTATCCAAGGTTATAGAACCAGGTCTATCCTGCTATTTACCAATAGCTGGTCTGCGGTAGACCAGTTGCCATCCAAGGCTATAGAACCCGGTCAGTCCTGCCATTTACCATTAGCTGGCCTGCGGTAGACCAGTTGCCATCCAAGGCTATAGAACCCGGTCAATCCTGCTATTTACCAATAGCTCGTCTGGGTTAGACCAGGTGCTATCCAATAGCTAGCCTGCGGTAGACCAGTTGCCATCGAAGGCTATAGAACCCGGTCAGTCCTGCTATTTACCAATAGCTGGCCTGTGGTAGACCAGATGCCATCCAAGACTATAGAACCCGGTCAGTCCTGCTATTTACCAATAGCTCGTCTGGGTTAGACCAGGTGCCATCCAAGGCTATAGAACCCTGTCTGTCCTGTTATTTACCCATAGCTCATCTGGAGTAGACCAGTTACCATCCAAGGCTATAGAACCCGGTCAGTCCTGCTATTTACCAATAGCTGGCCTGCGGTAGACGAGTTGCCATCCAAGGCTATAGAACCCGGTCAGTCCTGCTATTTACCAATAGCTGGCCTGCGGTAGACCAGTTGCCATCCAATACTATAGAACCCGGTCATTTCTGCTACTTACTAATAGCTCGTCTGGGTTAGACCAGGTGCTATCTAATAGCTGGCCTGCGGTACACCAGTTGCCATCCAAGGCTATAGAACCCGGTCAGTCCTTCTATTTACCAATAGCTGGCCTGTGGTAGACCAGATGCCATCCAAGACTATAGAATCCGGCCAGTCCTGCTATTTACCAGTAGCTCGTCTGGGTTAGACCAGGTGCTATCCAAGGCTATAGAACTCGGTCTATCCTGCTATTTACCCATAGCTCGTCTGGGTTAGACCAGTTGCCATCCAAGGCTATAGAACCCGGTCTGTCCTGCTATTTACCCATAGCTGGCCTGTGGTAGACCAGGTGCCATCCAAGGCTATAGAACCCGGCCTGTCCTGCTATTTACCCATAGCTGGCCTGTGGTAGACCAGATGCCGTTCAAGGCTATAGAACCCGGTCTCTCCTTCTATTTACCCATAGCTCATCTGGAGTAGACCAGTTACCATCCAAGGCTATAGAACCCGGCCAGTCTTGCTATTTACCAATAGCTGGCCTGTGGTAGACCAGATGCCATCCAAGGCTATCGAACCAGCTCTGTTCTGCTATTTACTTATAGCTGCGGGGTGGGGGAGAAGAGGATTCATACCCTTCCCAAGGGTATTAGCATGTAAGTGAATGTAATGGATTCGACTGGAATTCGAACGCGGCTCTCTGATGACGCAATCCGAGCCGTTATCCGCCGTGCCGCCTGATAATTGAATAATGAAACCTGAAATAATATTTGCAAAATCATAGCTGACGTTTTGTTTACATAAGCACACCTGGCACTTTATTAGCCTCAGGTAACCTGATACTATATTTGAAGGATCAGACCTGACACTTTATTTGCAGAAATGGCATGGTACTTGATTCGCACTATAAAACTGACAAAATATTTGCATATTCAGGTCTGACACTGTATTTAAATAATGGAACCTGACACTAAATTTACATAATCATAACAGATACTACATTTGCATGATAAAATCTGACACGTCATTCGTATAATCACGCCTGACACTTTATTTGTCTCGTGGAACATGTTACTATATGCAACCTGAAACTTTATTTGCATAATCAAAACTGACAATTTATATAATCAAACCTGGCACTTTATTTGCATAACCAAATCTAGGACTTTATTTTCATGACGTTAAAACGGATACTTTATTTGCATAATCAAAACTGAGAATTTATATAATCAAACCTGGAGCTTTATTTGCATAAACAAACCTGGGACTTTATTTTCATAACGAAAACTGAGACTTTATTTGCAAAATCCAACCTGGGACTATATTTGATTTATCAACCCTGACAATTTTCTAAATACATTATATACCAATATTTTTAATCCCGATCACGGTTCCCGTAAACCTTGAAGTTTGTATGAGTACCGCAGTAACTGCAACCCTAGCTGCAGCGGTCAGTCTTGGGCAAGATAGCCTGACGGAGCACAACCCTCACCAACTTGTTTTTGTTTTTTGTAAATTAAACTAAAAAATTAATTTGATTAAAAAATATTGCACAATTTTAAATTTATAGATATAACAGGCGTTAATAGTTGCTATAATGGTTATTTATTTGCAGATGCAAATTCAGACTCTGCAGTAATTTCACAGAAAATTTATGATGACGCGGGTGGCTGTTGAAAAGTCCTCGACCTAACCAAGAACTCGTCCCAGAATA
Organism: Acanthosepion pharaonis; assembly: GCA_903632075.3. Classification (NCBI taxonomy): domain Eukaryota; kingdom Metazoa; phylum Mollusca; class Cephalopoda; order Sepiida; family Sepiidae; genus Acanthosepion; species Acanthosepion pharaonis. The sequence continues at coordinate 529,711 of CAHIKZ030000959.1, read as the reverse complement.
AATTGTGGTATTTGGCTATTTTCTCTGATTTGGGGTAAGGCGTCTGGCCGGGGTTTTTTTTCTGTTGCTTGAATGTTTCACCAAATTCGCATTGGCAGTAAAATGCACACAAAAAGTTAGAAGTTAGCAGCATATTAAACAACTATTGAATACTTCGATTCCAGATTTACAAATGTCGTTTGAAAGCAACTCCTAGGGGTTGTTAAAGGGGGGAGGGGGGTAACAGAAAAAAAGAAAACGGTAATGAGATAGAAATGAATAGAAAAATAAGAGAAAGAAAGAGAGAAGAAAATGATAGAAAAATTTAAAGGCAGAAAGAAAGAAGAAATATAAAAATAGTAAAAGATAGAATAGGAAAAAGAAAGAAAGAAAGAAAGAAAGAATGTGAAAACATGAAAAAAGAAAGGTGATGAACGGAGAAAGAAGGAAAAAACGAAAGAAAGAAGAAGACAGTGCAAAAAACAGAAAGAGCGAGAAAGAGAGAAGTAGAAAAGAAAGAATGTAAGAGAAAGAGAGAAGGAAGGAAAATAAGGAAAGTAGAAGGTGACAGAGGGAAAAGACAGAAAGAGAGAGAAAGAAAAATAAAAGAGAAAGAGAGAGAAAGAGAAAGAGAGAGAGAAAAGAAGGAATGTAATAGAAAAATAGGAAAACGTAGAAGTAAAAAGAAAAAGAAAAATATTAAAAATAGAATAGGAAAAAGGAAGAAAGAAGGTGAAAACCTCTAAAAGGAAAGGAAGCGTTAAGTTTAACAAAGAAAGAAAGAAAGAAAGAAAGAAATCAACAGAGAGGAAAACAGAATGAAAAGAAGTGAAAAGAAGAAAGAAAGAAAGAAAAAAGGAAAGAAAGAAAGAAAGAAAGAAAGAAAGAAAAGAGAAAAAGAAGTGGAAAAGAAGGAACGTAACAGAAAAATAGACAAAGAAAGAAAGAAAGAAAGAAAGAAAGAAAGAAAGAAAAAGAAAAAAGAAAGAAAGAAATCAGCAGAGGGAAAACATAATGAAAAGTGGAAAAGAAAGAATGAAACAGAAAAATAGAAAATTAAAAAGTAATTCGGGAAAGAAAGAAAAAAAAAATAGTAAAAAAAAGATAGATAAAAAGAAAGAAAGAAATAATGTCGACTAGCACAACAGAGCGTGGGAAAGGAAGAACTAGGAAAATAAACGAAAGACATAGCAAAAGAGGAAAGGAAATAGAAAAAAAAGTGATAGAAACAAAAAAGAGAAAAAGAAAAGTGATAATAGAAAAACAAAGAAAGGAAGAAATACAAAATTAAAAAATAGAAACAGAATGAAACAAAAGAAAAGGATGAATAAAGTGATGACAATTGCCGGTTGTTTTCATCCATTATTATCTTTGTATTAAGTAAGCTGTAGCCAAAGGGTACACGATACTTCAATTCGTGATTGGTCACGTCTGTCAATCGATCCTGTCCACCTGGACAGGCTTCTTAAAGACAAGAGAAAGCAAATGGCCGTCACTGTCCAGGTGCCTCCTCTCAGCTAACAGAATATCGGCGTCAGCATAAGTCCTGAGAATCGTTGAGGCTTTGACTGTAAAAGAGACCACACACAAAGGAAGCGTCAAGAGTGGACAGATTATGTCCAAAGTGCGTAGAAAGAAAAATAAGTGTTGTAACATGAATGAAAGAAATTAACATGGAGAAGGTCAACCATTTTGTAGCGAGAAGTGGTTAACGCGGAAATCTCGTGTTGGTGCTGGCGTGATCGAACAAGAGCACACATTCACACACACACACACGCGCGAGCGCGCGCGCACGCAGAGGAGAAAAGGGTGAGTGCTAATCCCAGTGTCGGAGCGGTTATTTCCGAAATTGATTGAATCCAGTAAAGAAAGAAATAAACAAAGAGTAAAAACACTGGAAGAAAGAAAGAAAGAACGGTAAACAAGAAGGAACTGTAGCCATGAAAGAAAGGCTTAGAAAAGAGTAAAGAAAGAAAGAAAGAAAGAAAGAAAGAAAGAAAGAAAAAAGAAAGAAAGAAAGAACGGTAAACAAGAAGGAACTGTAGCCATGAAAGAAAAGCTTAGAAAAGAGTAAAGAAAGAAAGAAAGAAAGAAAGAAAGAAAGAAAGAAAGAAAGAAAGAAAGAAAAACTGGTAAACAAGAAAGAAAAGCTTGAAAGAAAAGAGAAAAGAAAGAAAGAAAGAAAGAAAGAAAGAAAGAAAAGAAAGAAAAGAAAAAGAAAGAACGGTAAACAAGAAGGAACTGTAGCCATGAAAGAAAAGCTTAGAAAAGAGTAAAGAAAGAAAGAAAGAATGAAAGAAAGAACGGTAAACAAGAAGGAACTGTAGCCATGAAAGAAAAGCTTAGAAAAGAGTAAAGAAAGAAAGAAAGAAAGAAAGAAAGAAAGAAAGAAAGAAAGAAAGAAAGAACGGTAAACAAGAAGGAACTGTAGCTATGAAAGAAAAGCTTAGAAAAGAGTAAAGAAAAGAAAGAAAGAAAAAGAAAGAAAGAAAGAAAGAAAGAAAGAAAGAAAGAACGGTAAACAAGAAGGAACTGTAGCCATGAAAGAAAAGCTTAGAAAAGAGTAAAGAAAGAAAGAAAGAAAGAAAGAAAGAAAGAAAGAAAGAAAGAAAGAACTCTAAAGATGAAAGATAGGTGTAGAAAAGAGTAAAGAAAAAAAGGGAAAAAAAGAAAGAAAGGTAAACAAGGAGAAACCGTAGCCATGAAAGAAAGGTAGAGAAAAAAGTAAAAAAGAACGAAAGAAAGAACGAAAGAAAGAAAGAAGGAAATAAAGAAAGAACGAACGAAAAAGAAAGAAAACGAAAAGCGGGTGAGTATGACAAAAAGAATGGTCATTTGATAATTATAGTCTAAAATTAACATATTTAATGCCATGCCAATCCATTGGATGGTTGATCTTGGCTCTCTACAGATTCCTTTTTTTATCTAGGAATTACCATAAATTTTCGGAAGCTAGTAGAACGCTCTCTCTCTCGTTGCCTTTTCAAAGTTTTTGAAATAAGTAATTCTCTTAGAATAAAGAACCCTGTCTTCCCTGCTATTTAATACAAAGTAAGTCAGAGAGCCGTTTTTACTTGTTATAAAACAGGTCAAAAATTCAAAGTCGTTTATTTTCTTTCTTTTTATGTGCCGTGTCCTTTCTGGACGTAGGCGATCATGGCTCTCCACCACCTTCTATCCCTTGCAGCTCTCAACAAGTTCCTTCCCTCTGCCATCTCCTCCACACCACGTTCTGTTATTCGCTTGCTTAAAGCCGATAGGTATGCCACGCGTTGTTTTCCCTTGTCTCTCTTTCCCTCTATTCGACCCGTGAGTATCAGATTCTCAAGGCCCTCCTTCCTCAATATGTATCCCGGGAACTTCAGCTGCCTCTTTCTGATGTTAAGTCTAAGCCTCTTCCTTGTTTGCATCCTTTCTAAGACTTTATCGTTACTCACACACTCGGCCCATGATATCCTTAACATCCTTCTGTAGAACCACATCTCTGTCGCCTTGAGTCTCTTCTTCATCTTTGAGGAAATCGTTCAACATTCGCTGCCCTAAAGAACAGATGTCACATAACAGCTCAGTATTCTTTTCTTTGTTGCTAATTCGTCTCGCAATGTTCTGCTCAGCATTTTGGGATGTGTCCTTGGCCATCCCAATACGTCCACGGATCTCAGTGTCGCACTTACCGTCCTCTGTCAGAACGCTTCCCAGATATTTAAACTGCCGAATCTGTTTGATTCCAGTGTTATTAGTAACTACAAAAGACAAGAAATTTTGAAGAGCCATGATCTCCGATGTTTTGCATATAGAAGAATAGAAGAGAAGATAATCCAACAACTTTACTGAAAAGTTAAATCTGTTGGAGGTAAGTGAAATCTTAAGTGTAAATCCCGAAAGATATAGACATCGAAGTAGCCAGAAAAGATTCCAGAGAGACTTGCGAATCAATATAACACCTAATTCCATTAATAGAATTCGATGTGTCGCTTCTTTGGGGAACACGATAGGACTTAAGAATTCTATATACCCACTAAGAAATGGAATGTCACAAAAGAAGATCAAAGGTCATAAGAAACAGAATTATACCCGAAACAATACAGTTCTTGAACTTTGGTCGATATAATTTTATATTTATTAACTATCTACTCTGGAGTTACGAAATCAACAAATAGGTTTCTTTATAGACTTAAAATTATTTCCATGATTTGTGATAGTGATAACAGGTTGGGTGAGGCTAGGGAATTCCCCGGTTTTAAGAAATGGTTTCTACGCGAAATCTGGAAAACTTTAGGACAGTTGTTGCCAATAAACAAAAAAGCGAATAAAATCGATTGTTAAATAGGAAAGAAAAAAAAAAGAGGATGAAGCCGAAAAGTGATAAATGTAACTGTTCAAGAAAGAAAGAAAGAAAGAAAGAAAGAAAGAAAGAAAGAAAGAAAGAAAGAAAGAACATGAAAAGGAACAAAATTGTTAAGAAAGAAAAATATGAAATGAAGAAAGGAAAAAGAAAGAAATAAAGAAAAAGAATTGTTTAAGAAAGAAAAGAAATGAATGAGAGTGAAAAGAAAGAAAGGAAAGAAAAGAAAGAAAGAGAGAGAGAGAAAGAAAGAACATGAAGAGTTTAAGAAAGAAAAGAAAAAATGAAGAATGAAAGAAAGAAAGAAAAAAACATGAAGAAAGAAAGAAAGGAAGAAAAAGAATGAGAGAAAGAAAAAGAAAGAAAGAAATATGAGAAAGTGAAGAAAGAAAGAAATATAAGAAAGAAAGAAAGAACATGAGAGTGAAAGAAAGAAAGAAAGAAAGAACAAGAAATGAAAGAAAGAACAAAGAAAGAAAGAAAGAAGAAAAGAAAGAAAAAAGAAAGAAAGAAAAGAAAAGAAAAGAAAAGAAAGAAAGAACATGAAGAGTTTTAAGAAAGAACATGAAGAAATGAAACAAAGAACAAATGAAAAAATGAAGAGAAAAAAAGAAAGAAAGAAATCAGAGTGAAAGAAAGAAAGAAAAGAAACAAAAAAAAGAAAGAAAGAAAGAAAGAGTTTAAGAAAGAAAAGAAAGAAAAATGAACTAAAAAGAGAAAGAAAGAAACAAAGAAAGAAAAAAAGAAAGAAAAAAGAAAGAAAGAAAGAAAGAATTTAAGAAAGAAAGAAAAACAAAAAAGAACAAAAAGAATGAAAGAAAAAAAAAAAAAAGAACATGAAACCTTTAAGAAAGAAAGAAAGAAAGAAAAATGAAATGTGAAAAGAAAGAAAAAAAGAAAGAAAACAAACAAAAAAAGAATAAAGAAAGAAAGAAAAACATAAAAATAATGAAAGAAAGAAAAGAAAGAAAATGAAAATGAAATGAAAAAAAGAATAAAAAAGAAAAAAAAACTAATGCTGAAAAAGAAAGAAAGAAAGAAAGAAAGAAAATGGGAAAGAAAGAAATGAAATGAAAAAGAAATATAAGAAAAAAATGAAAAATGAAAAAAAAGAAAGAAAAAATGAAAGAAAGAAAGAAAGAAAAAGATGAAAAAAAAATAAAAGAAAGAAGAAAGAAAGAAAAGCAAAAGAAAAACAAATAAAAGAAAAATGAAAGAAAAAATGAAAAAAGAAAGAAAAAGCAAAGAAAATGAAATAAAGAAAGAAGAAAATGAAAGAAAGAAAAGAAAGAAAAGAAAGAAAAGAAAGAAAGAAACATGAAAAGAAAAAGGGAACCTAGAAGCCTGAAAGAAAGAATGAAAAGAAAAATGAAAAAGAAAGATGAAATGAAAGAAAAAAAGAAAAGTGAAAGAAAGAATATGGAAAAACATTTTGAAAGAAAGAAACAAAGAAAGAAAGAATGAAAGAAAGAATGAAAAGAAAGAAAAATAAAGAAAAAAAGAAAGAAGACAGAAAATGACATAAAGAAAGAAAGAAAGAAAGAAAAAGAAAGAAAAAAGAAAGAAAGAAAAACGCTGAAGACAAAAGAAAGAAAAATGAAAGAAAAAAATTGAAAAAAAAGAAAAGAAAGAATGAAAACCAAAAGAAAGAAAAAAAAAAAATGAAGTGTTAAAAAAGAAAGAAAAATCGAAAAAATGAAGAAGGAAAGAAAGAAAAGAAATATGAAGAATGAAAGAAAAGAATAAAAAAAAAAAACAAAAAAAAGAAATAATGAAAAAATGAAAGAAAAGAACATGTAGACAGAGAAAAAAAACATGAACTAGAAGAAAGAATATGAAATATAAAAGAATGAATGAAAGAGAAAGAAAGAAAAAAAGAAAAAAAGAGAAGCGTTAAAAAAGAAAGAAAGAACATGAAACCCGAAGAAAGAACATAAAAGAAATTAAAGAAGGAAAAAAAGAAAAAAAAAAAAAATAAAAACTGAATGAAAAAAAAGAATACTAACAGAAAGAAAGAATGAAAAAAGAATAAACATGATCAGAAAGAATAAGTGACCTGGAAAAAAAAGAAAAGAAAGAAAAAAAAGAATGAAATAAAGAAAAAATATGAAAAATAAAAGAAAAAAAAATAAAGAAAACTAGCACCGTTAATGAAAGAAAGAACACGAAACCCGACAGAAAAAGAAAAGAAGGAAAGAAAGAATGAATGAATGATATAAAAAAGAAAGAAAGAAAGAAAACCAACTGTTACTGAAAGAAAGAAATATGAAACCTGACAGAAATAAGAAGGAAAAGAAAAATGAATGAAGAAATAAACAAAGAAAGAAAGAAACAAACAAAATGAAGATGAAAAAAAGAAGATCATCAAAAAAAAAGGAAGAAAGAATAAAAGAAAGAAAGAAAAAAAAGAAAGAAATAAAAAGAAATAACCAAGAAAGATATATTAGTTTAAAAAAAGAAAACCCAAAAACGAAGAAGGGACAAATAAAAGAACAAAAAAAAAGAAATAATTCCCCAAAAAGATAGAAACAAAAAGGAAAACTGGAAAAGGAAAAAAATATCCAACAGAAAGAAAGGCAAAGAACAAAAATGAAAAGTAAAAAAATAAAGAAAGAAAAGAAAAACCGTAAAAGACAACAAAACAAAAGAAAGAAAGAACTAAAAGAATAAGAAACAAAAAAGAAGAACCAATAAAAAAAGAACATGAAATCTGAAAAGAAAAGAAGAAAGAAAGAAAATGAAAGATATAAAAAAAGAAAGAAAAACAAAAACTAAAAGAAATGAAAAAGAAAGAAAGAAGAAAATGAATAAACAAAAAAGAAAGAAGGAAGATGAAAGAAAATGAATGAAAAAGAAACAAAGAAGAAAGAAAACAAAAGAAAAAGAAACAAAACTAACCGTTAATGAAAAAAAGAAAGAAAGAAAGAAGAAGGAAAAAAAAGAAACAAAAAAGAAAGAATGAATGATATAAACAAAGAAAAGGAAGAAACAAAACTAAACAAAAAGAAAGACTAAAAGATGAAAACCCCAAAAAAAGAATGAGAAACAAAAAGAAAAGAAAAATTAAAGAAACAAAAGAAAAAAAAACAAAACTAAAACAAGAAAGAAAGAAAGAAAAGGTAAGGAAAGAACCAAGAAAAAAGAAAAGAAGAAAGAATCGGCAAAAAACAAAGAAAAAAAGAAAAAAAAAACCCCAAAGAAACAAAAATGAAAGAAAAAAAAAAAAGATGAAACCTAACCAAAAGGAAAGAAAGAAAGAATGAAAAAAAAAGAAAGAAAAAGATATCAGCCCCAAAGAAAGAAAACAAAAAGAAACAAAAAAGAAAGAAATAAAGAAACAAAAGAAAGAAAGAAAGAAAATAAAGAAAAAAAAGAAAAAAAAATGAAAAAAAAAGAAAACCAATAAACAAAAATGAAAGAAAGAAAACAAGAAACCTGACAAGGAAGAAAGAAGAAAAACAAAGAAAGAAAGAATAAAACAAAGAAACAAAGAGAAAGAAACAAAACAAAAGAAAGAAAGAACATGAAACCTGACAAGAAAAAGAAAGAAGGAAAGAAAAGAAAAATGAATGATATAAAAAAGAAGAAAGAAAGAAAAGAAACTAAAAAGAAATGTTAAAGAAAAAGAAAGAACATGAAAAACTGACAGAAAGAAAGAAGGAAAAAAAATGAATGAATGATATAAACAAAGAAAGAAAGAAAGAAAAAATCCGTTAATGAAAGAAAGAATATGAAAGATGACAGAAAGAAAGAAGGAAAGAAAGAAAAGAAATGAAAACTATAAAAAAGAAAGAAAAGAAACAAACTGACTGTTAATGAAAGAAAAGAAATATGAAAAACAAAAAGAAAAGAAAAGAAAAATAAAAGAAAGAATGAATGAATGATATAAACAAAGAAAAGAAAGAAAAAAAACTAACTGTTAATGAAAAAAAGAACATGAAACCTGACAGAAAGAAAGAAGGAAAGAAAGAATGAATGAATGATATAAACAAAAGAAAGAAAGAAACAAAAACTAAATTGTTAATGAAAGAAAGAACATGAAACCTGACAGAAAAGAAAGAAGGAAAGAAAGAATGAATGAATGATATAAACAAAGAAAGAAAGAAAGAAAATTCAACTGTTAATGAAAGAAAGAAACATGAAACCTGACAGAAAGAAAAGAAGGAAAAAAAGAATGAAAACAAATGATATAAACAAAAAAGAAAAGAACAAAACAAAAGAATGAAAAGAAAAATAAAAGAAAAAAGAAAGAAAATAAAGAAAAAAATGAATGAAAAAACAAAGAAAGAAAGAAACAAAAAACTAACTGTTAATGAAAGAAAGAACATGAAACCTGACAGAAAGAAAGAAGGAAAGAAAAGAATGAATGAATGATATAAACAAAAGAAAGAAAGAAAACAAAAAATAACAATTAATGAAAGAAAGAAAAATAAACAAAAAGAAAGACAGAAAAGATGTCAGAAAAGAAGGAAAGAAAGAAAGAATGAATGATATAAACAAAGAAAAAAGAAAGAAAAAAACATCCCCAAAAAGAAAGAACCAATGAAACCTGACAGAAAGAAAGAAGAAAATGAAAAAGAAAAAATGAATGATATAAAACAAAGAAAGAAAAGAAAAAAAAATAATGAACTGTTAATGAAAGAAAGAAACAAAAAAAAACTGACAAAAAAAGAAGGAAAGAAAGAATGAATGAACCAATAAACAAACAAAGAAAGAAAGAAACAAAACCAAAATGTTAATGAAAGAAAGAAATATGAAACCTGACAGAAAGAAAGAAAAAGAAAGAAAAAGAAAGAATGAATGAAATGATATAAGAAAACAAAAAAGAAAAAAAAAGAATAACCAAATGAAAGAAAGAAAGGAACTGAAACCAACAAAGAAAGAAAGAAGGAAAGAAAGAAAAATGAATGAAATAAAAACAAAAGAAACTAAAGAAATCAGAAAAAAACAAGAACCAAAAAACAAAGAAAAGAATGAAAGAAACCTGACAGAAAAAAGAAGAAAAAAACAAAAAAAATGAAAAGATGAATGATAGGAAGAAAAAGAAAGAAAGAAAAGAAATGAACTGATTAATGAAAGGTAGAACCATTAAACAAAAAGAAGACCAAAAGACGAAAGAAAAAAAAGAACCAAAAACAAAGAATGAATGAAATGATATTAATCCCCAAGAAAGAAAGAAACAAAAAACTGACCAAAAGATTAATGAAAAGAAAGAACCAATAAACAAAACAGAAAGAAAGAAGGAAAGAAAAAAGAAAAGAATGAATGAATGAACAAAATAAAAAAAAGAAAGAGAAAAAGAAAGAAAGAACATAAACAAAAAAAGAAAGAAAGAAAAAGAACATGAAACCTGAAACAAAAGAAAGAAAGAAAAAGAGAAAAGAATGAATGATAAATATGTCAACCCAAGAAAGAAAAAAAAACAAAAGAGAGACTAAAAGATGTTAATGAAAGAAAGAAAAGAACCACAAAATTAAACAAAAAAAGAAAGAAAAAGATAATGAAAAAAGAAAAACAAAGAAAGAAACAAAAAGAAAAAAAAAAATGTCAAACGAAAAAAGAAGAACCAATAAACAAAAAGAAAGAAAATAAAAGAAATGAACAAAAGAAAAAAAAAAAAGGAAGAAACAAATAAACAAAAAGAAAGAAAGAAAGAAAATCAGCCCCAAAGACAGAACCAAAGAACAAAAAGAAAGAATAAAAGAATGATCATAAACAAAGAAAGAAAGAAAACAAAACTAACTGTTAATGAAAGAAAAAAATGAAAACCTGAACAAAAGAAAGAAGGAAAGAAATCAAATGAATGAATGATAACCAATAAACAAAAGAAAGAAACAAAATGTAACCCCAAAAAGAAAAAAGAAAAAGAAAAAGAAGAAAGACAGAAAAAAAGAAGGAAAGAAAGAATGAATGAAATGATATAAAAGAAAAAAGAAAGAAAAAGAAAAAAAACAAAACAACTGTTAATATCAGAAAGAAATATGAAACCTGACAGAAAAGAAAGAAAACCAAAGAGAATGAAAGGAATGAACAAATAAAGAAAGAAAAAACTAAAAAATGAAACTGTTAAACCAAAAAAAAGAAAAGGAAGATGAAACCTGAAACAAAAAGAAAAAGAAACAAAAAGAAAGAAAATGAAAAGAAACCAAAAAGAAAGAAAGAAAAGAAACAAAACTAACTGTTAATGAGAAAAGAAATATGAAACCTGACAGAAAGAAAGAAAGAAAAAAAAAAAGAATGAAAGAAATCAAAGAAAGAAAAGAAAGAAAACAACTGTAAACAAAAAAGAAGAAATAAAAAATATGAAAGAAAAGAAAAGAAACAAAAGAAAAGAAAGAATGAATGAATGATATAAACAAAAAGAAAGAAAGAAACAAAACTAAAAGAAAACTAAACAAAAAAAGAAGATGAAACCACAGAAAGAAAAAGAAGGAAAAAAAAAATGAAATGAATGATATAAACAAAAAAAGAAAGAAACAAAACAAACTGTTAATGAAAGAAAAGAACACAGAAACCTGAAGAAAGAAAGAAAAGAAAGAAAGAAAGAATGAATGATATAAACAAAGAAAGAAAGAAACAAAAAACTAAATGAAAGAAAGAAAAGAAACAAACTCAGAAATAAAGAAGGAAAGAAAGAAAATGAATGAGAAAAAAGAAAAGAAAGAAACAAAAACTAACTGAACCAATGAAACAAAGAACAAGAAACCTGACAGAAAGAAAGAAGGAAAGAAAGAAAGATGAAACATAAAAGAAAGAAAGAAAAAAGAAAAACTAAGAAAGAAAAAGAAAGAACATGAAAGAAAGACAGAAAGAAAGAAGGAAGGAAAGAAAAAACAAAAAAAAAAAGAGACTAAAAGAAAGAAAGAAAGAAAGAAAAAAAAACAAAAGAAAGATGAAAAGAAAGAAGCCCCAAAAGAAAACCAATGAAACAAAAAAAAAAAAAGAAGGAAAGAAAAAGGAAGAACCAATAAACAAAAGAAAGAAAGAAAAGATGTCAAATGAAAAAAAAGAAACTGTTAAACAAAAGAAAGAAAAAAATATCAGAAACCCAAAAGAAAGAAGGAATAAAAAAGAAAGAATAAAAGATATAAAAAGAAAAAAAGGAAGAAACCAAAAACAAAAAGAATGAAAAAAGAACATCAAACCCAAACAAGAACCAAAGAAACAAAAGAAAGAATAAAAGAATGTCAAGGTAAAAAAAGAAACAAAAAGAAACCAAGATGTCAACCCCAAAAGTTAAACAAAAAGAAAAAACTAAAAGATGTCAGCCCCAAAAAGGAAGAAAGAATAAAAAAAAAGAAAGACTAAAAGATGTCAAGAAAGAAAAGGAAGAACCAATAAACAAAAAGAAAGACCAAAAGATGTCACCCCAAAAGAAACCTATAAACAAAGAAAGAAAGAAAAAAGAAAAGGTAATGACAATGTTAAAAAGAAACAGAAAGAAAAAGATGTCAGCCCCAAAAAGGAAGAACCAATAAACAAAGAAAGAAAAAAAGATATGAAAAGGAAGAACAAAAACAAAAGAAGAAAAGAATAAACAAAAGAAAGACTAAAAAGATGTCAGCCCCAAAAGGAAGAACCAATAAACAAAAGAAGACTAAAAGATGTCAAACCAAAAGAAAGAAAGAAGGAAAAGAAAGACTAAAAAGATGTCAAAGCCCAAAAAAGAAACAAAAACAAAAGAGAAACTAAAAGATGTCAAACCTGACAGAAAGGAAGAACCAATAAACAAAAAAATGAATGATATAAAGCCCCAAAAAGAAAGAAACCAAAAACAAAAGAAAGACTAAAAAAAAGAAGCCCCAAAAGGAAGAACCAAAGAAAAAAGAAAGAATAAAAAATGTCAGCCCAAAAGGAAGAACCAATAAACAAAAGAAAGACTAAAAAGATGTCAGCCCCAAAAGGAAGAACCAATAAAACAAAAAAGAAAGAAAGAAAAAGATGTCAGATAAAAAAGGAAGAACCAATAAACAAAAGAAAGAAAGAAAGAACATCAAAACTAACCAAAAGGAAGAACCAATAAAAAAAAGACTAAAAGATGTCAATAAAGATAACAAATAAACAAAAGAAAGAAAGATGTCAAAAAAGAAAAAATGAAAAGAAAGAACAAAAAATGTCAGCCCAAAAAGGAAGAAAGAAGGAAAAAAAAAACAAAAAAAAAAGAAAAGAAAAGAAACAAAAAAGACTAAAAGATGTCAAAAAAAGAAAGAACCAACAAACAAAAGAGAGACTAAAAGATGTCAGAAAAAAAGAACCAATGAACAAAAGAAGACTAAAAAGATGTCAAAAAAAGAAAACAAAAAAACAAAAAGAAAAAGAAAAAAGATGTCAAACCCAAAAGAAAGAACCAATAAACAAAAGAAAGACTAAAAGAAAATCATATAAAAAAAAGGAAGAACCAAATAAAAGAAAAAACAAAAAGAAAAAAAATGAAAGAAAGGAATGTCACCCCAAAAGGAAGAAAAAAAAAAGAAAGAAAGAAAAAGATGTCAGAATGAAAAGGAAGAACAAAAACAAAAGAAAGACTAAAAGAAATCAACCCCAAAAAAAAGAAAGAACCAAAAAACAAAAAGAAAGACTAAAAGATGTCAGCCCCAAAAGGAAGAACCAATAAAAAAAAAAGAAAAAAAACTAAAAGATGTCAGCCCCAAAAGGAAAAATAAACAAAAGAAAGACTAAAAGATGTCAAAAAAGGTAGAAAATGACAAACAAAGACAAAAGAAAAAAAAAAGAAAAAGATGTCAGCCCCAAAAGGTTAACCAAAACAAAAGAAAGACTAAAAATGTCAAAACAAAAAGAAAGAACCAAGGAAAAGAAAGACTGAAGAAAATGATACCAAAAAACAAAAGAAAAAACTAAAAATGAAAAGCCCCAAAAGAAAGAACCAATAAACAAAAGAGAAAGACTAAAAGATATCAGCCCCAAAAGGAAGAAAACAAAGAAACAAAAAAGAAAGACTAAAAGATGTCAAGAAAGAAAAGGAAGAAACCTAAACAAAAAAAGAAAAATAAGTCAAGAAAGAAAAGAAACCAATAAACAAAAGAAAAGAAACAAACTAAAAGAAAGAAAGAAGACTAAAAGACAAAGGACCCAAAAGGAAGAAAACAAAAGAAAGACTAAAAAATATCAAAGAAAGGAAGAAAAGAAAACAAAAGAAAGAGACTAAAAGATGTCAAAAAAGAAGGAAAAACCAAAGAAAAGAGAAACTGAAAGATGTCAAGCCCCAAAAGGAAGAACCAATAAACAAAAGAAAGACTAAAAGATATCAGCCCCAAAAGGAAGAACCAATAAACAAAAGAAAGACTAAAAGATGTCAATGCCCCAAAAAAAAAGAACCAAAGAAAATCATTAAAAAAAAAAAAAAAGAAAAAAAGAAGATGTCAATGAATGAAAAAAACAAAGAACCAAAGAAACAAAAAGAAAGACTAAAAGATATCAAACCCCAAAAGGAAGAACCAAGAAAAAAAAAAAAAGACTAAAAATGATATCAACAAAGAAAAAGAAGAACCAATAAACAAAAGAAAGACTAAAAGAAAAGTCAAAAAAAAAAGAAGAACCAATAAACAAAAAAAAAAAGACTAAAAGATGATCAGCCCCAAAAGGAAGAAACAAAAACAAAAGAAAACAAAGAAAAGATATCAAACCTGAAAAAAGGAAGAACCAATAAACAAAAGAAAGACTAAAAGATATCAGCCCCAAAAGGAAGAAAAAACAAACAAACAAAAATAAAAGACTAAAAGAACATCAAACCCCAAAAAGGAAGAACCAAAGAACAAAAGAAAGACTAAAAATAAAGAAAAAGGAAGAACCAAGAAAACAAAAAAAAAGACTAAAAGATAACAAAAGCCCCAAAAACAAAAAAAAAGATATCAGAAAAAAACAAAAAAGAAAGACTAAAAAGATATCAAAAAGAAAAAAGGAAGAACCAATAAACAAAAGAAAGACTAAAAGATATCAAACCCAAAAGGAAGAACCAAAAACAAAAAAAGAAAAGACTAAAAGATATAAAACCAAAAAAAAAAGAACCAATAAACAAAAAGAAAGAATAAAACAAAAGATATCAAAAGAAAGAAGGAAAGAAAAAATGAAGAACCAATAAACAAAAAAGAAAGACTAAAAAGATATCAGCCCCAAAAGGAAGAAACCAATAAAAAAAAAGAAAGACTAAAAGATATCAGCCCCAAAAAGAAAGAACCAAGAAACAAAAGAAAGACTAAAAGATGTCAGCCCCAAAAGGAAAGAACCAATAAACAAAAAGAAAGACTAAAAGATGTCAGCCCCAAAAGGAAGAACCAATAAACAAAAGAAAGACTAAAACTATCAGCCCCAAAAAGGAAGAACCAATAAACAAAAGAGAGACTAAAAAAGAATGAAAAAAAGGAAGAACCAAAAAAAGACTAAAAAACCCCAAAAGGAAGAACAAAAAACAAAAGAAAGACTAAAAGATGTCAGAAACCAAAAAAAAAGAACCAATAAACAAAAAAGAAAGACTAAAAGATATCAGCCCCAAAAAGAAGAACCAAAGAAACAAAAAAGAAAGAAAAAGATATCAGCCCCAAAAGGAAGAAACCAATAAACAAAAAGAAAGACTAAAATGATATCAACAAAGAAAAAGGAAGAACCAATAAACAAAAAGAAACTAAAACCTGTCAGCCCCAAAAGGAAGAACCAATAAACAAAAAGAAAGAAAGAAAAGATATCAAACCCAAAAAAAAGAAAGAACCAATAAACAAAAAAAAGACTAAAAGATATCAGCCCCAAAAAAGAAAGAACCAATAAAAAAAAAGAAAGACTAAAAATGAAGAACAATAAACAAAAGGAAGAAAGAAACCACAAAAAAAGAAAGACTAAAAAATGATATCAGCCCCAAAAGAAAGAAATAAAACAAAAGAAAGACTAAAAGATATCAACCCCAAAAGGAAGAACCAATAAAAAAAAAAGAAAAACTAAATAAAAGATATCAGCCCCAAAAGGAAGAAAATAAACAAAAAAGAAAGACTAAAAGATGAAAGCCCCAAAAGGAAGAAAGAAGAAACAAAAGAAAGACTAAAAGATGAAGAAACCAAGCCCCAAAAAAGAAGAAACAAAAACAAAAAAGGAAGAACATGAAAGAAAGAAAGATGTCAGCCCCAAAAGGAAGAACCAATAAACAAAGAAAGACTAAAAGATGTCAGCCCCAAAAGGAAGAACCAAACAAACAAAAAATGAAAGAAAAAGATGTCAGCCCCAAAAGGAAGAAGAAACAAAAGAAAGAAAAAAAGATGAAAACCTAAAAAGAAAGAAAAAGAAAGCCCCAAAAAACAAAAGAACCAAAGAAACAAAAGAAAAAGACTAAAAGATGTCAAGAAAGAAAAGGAAGAACCAATAAACAAAAGAAAGACTAAAAGATGTCAGCCCCAAAAGAAAGAACCAATAAACAAAAGAAAGACTAAAAGATATCAAACTAAAAAAAGGAAGAAACCAATAAACAAAAAGAAAGACTAAAAGATGTCAGCCCCAAAAGGAAGAAAACCAATAAACAAAGAAAGACTAAAAGATATCAGCCCCAAAAGGAAGAACCAATAAACAAAAAGAAAGACTAAAAAGATAAACTCAGCCCAAAAAAGGAAGAACCAATAAACAAAAAGAAAGACTAAAAGATATCAGCCCCAAAAGGAAGAACCAAAAACAAAAAGAAACTAAAAGATATCAGCCCCAAAAAGGAAGAAACCAATAAACAAAAAGAAAGAACCAATAAACAAAAGAAAGACTAATGAAAGAAAAAGATCAGCCCCAAAAAAGAAAAACAAACAAAAAACAAAAAGAAAAGACTAAAAGATGTCAGAAATAAAAAGGAAAGAACCAATAAACAAAAGAAAGACTAAAAAACAAAAACAGCCCCAAAAAGGAAGAACCAATAAAAAAAAGAAGAAAGACTAAAAGATATCAGCCCCAAAGGAAGAACCAAAAACAAAAAGAAAGACTAAAAAATATCAAGAAAAAAAGGAAGAACCAATAAACAAAAAGAAAGACTAAAAGATATCAGCCCCAAAAGGAAGAACCAATAAAACAAAAGAAGAAAAGATATCAACCCCAAAAGATGAACCAATAAACAAAAGAAAGACTAAAAGATATCAGCCCCAAAAGGAAGAACCAATAAACAAAAGAAAGACTAAAAAGATAAAGAAAGAAAAGGAAAACAAAACCAAAAACAAAAGAAAGACTAAAAGATGTCAGCCCCAAAAGGAAGAACCAATAAACAAAAGAAAGAAAGAAAAGATGTCAAAACCAAAAGGAAGAACCAAAGACAAAAGAAAGACTAAAAGATATCAGCCCCAAAAGGAAGAACCAATAAAAAAAAGAAAGACTAAAAAGATATCAAAACTAAAAGGAAAACCAAAAAACAAAAGAAAGACTAAAAGATGTCAAGGAAAAAAAGAAGGAAGAACCAATAAACAAAAAAGAAACTAAAAAACTATATCAATGAAAAGGAAGAACCAATAAACAAAAAAAAAGACTAAAAGATATCAATGAAAAAAAACAAAGAAAGAAGAACCAAAGAAACAAAGAAATTAAAAGAAAAGAAAACCAATGAAATCAAGAAAGAAAAAAAGATAACTCAGCCACAAAAAGAACCAATAAACAAAAGAGAGACTAAAAGATATCAGCCCCAAAAGGAAGAACCAATAAACAAAAGAAAGACTAAAAGATATGACAAAAGAAAGAAAAGGAAAGAATGAACCAATGAACAAAAAAGAAAGAAACTAAAAGAAACTAACAGCCCCAAAAGGAAGAACCAAAAGAAACAAAAAAGAAAGACTAAAAGATATCAGCCCCAAAAAGAAAGAAAAACCAATAAACAAAAAGAAAGACTAAAAAGATATCAGCCCCAAAAGGAAGAACCAATAAACAAAAGAAAGACTAAAAAAATCAGCCCCAAAAAAACGAAAAAAAAAAAAAAAAAGACTAAAAAAATATCAGCCCCAAAAGGAAGAAACCAATAAACAAAAGAAAGAAATAAAAAAGGAAGAACCAATCAAACCCCAAAAGGAAGAAAATAAACAAAAAGAAAGACTAAAAAGATATCAGCCCCAAAAGGAAGAACCAAAAACAAAAAGAAAGACTAAAAGATATCAGCCCCAAAAAAGAACCAATAAACAAAAAAAGAAAAAGAATCAAACCCCAAAAAGGAAGAAACAAAAAAAGAAAGAAAAAGAAAAAGATGAAGAAACCAAAGGAAGAACCAATAAACAAAAAGAAAGACTAAAAGATATCAAGAAAAAAACAAAAAAGGAAGAACCAATAAACAAAAGAAAGACTAAAAGACTAAAAGAAGAACCAATCAAAAGAAAGAAAAAAAGGAAGAACCAATAAACAAAAGAAAGACTAAAAAATGATATCAGCCCCAAAAGGAAGAAAACCAATAAACAAAAGAAAGACTAAAAGATATCAGCCCCAAAAAGAAGAACCAATAAAAGAAAAGAAAGACTAAAAGATATCAAACAAAAGAAAAAAGAAAAGATATCAAAAGGAAGAAACCAATAAACAAAAAAGAAAGACTAAAAGATATCAGCCCCAAAAGGAAGAACCAATAAACAAAAGAAAGACTAAAAAATATCAGCCCCAAAAAAGGAAGAACCAAAAAAAAAAAAGACTAAAAGATATCAAGCCCAAAAGGAAGAAACAATAAAACAAAAAGAAAGACTAAAAAATATCAGCCCCAAAAAAAAAGAACCAATAAACAAAGAGAAAGACTAAAAAGAAAGATAAAAAAAAAGAACCAATAAACAAAAGAAAGACTAAAAGATATCAGCCCCAAAAAAGGAAGAAACCAATAAACAAAAGAAAGACTAAAAGATATCAAGCCCAAAAGGAAGAACCAATAAACAAAAATATAAACCCCAAAGACTAAAAAAGAAAGATATCAAACCCCAAAAAGGAAGAACCAAATAAACAAAAAGAAAGACTAAAAGATATCAGCCCCAAAAAAGAAAGAAACAAAAAAAAAGAAAGACTAAAAAAGATATCAAACCCAAAAAGGAAGAACCAAGGAAACAAAAAGAAAGACTAAAAGATATCAGCCCCAAAAAAAGAAAAGAAAAACAAAAAGAAAGACTAAAAGATATCAATGAAAAGGAAGAAACCAATAAACAAAAGAAAGACTAAAAAATATCAAAAGAATGAAAAAGAAGAACCAATAAAAAAAAGAAAGACTAAAAGATATCACCCCAAAAAGAAAGAACCAATAAAAAAAGAAAGAAAAAGAAAAGAAGGAAAAGGAAGAACCAATAAACAAAAGAAAGACTAAAAGAAAACCAAGAAACAAAATAAAGAAAAAAAGAAATAAACATGAAACAAAAAACAAAAAGAAAGAAAGAAAAAAAATCAAGTCCAAAAGGAAGAACCAAAAACAAAAGAAAGACTAAAAGATATCAGCCCCAAAAGGAAGAACCAATAAACAAAAGAAAGAACTAAAACCTATCAAGAAAGAAAGGAAGAAAGAATAAAAAAAAATGAAAAGACTAAAAAGAATCAGAAAAAAAGAAAGAAAAAATAAACAAAAAAAAAGAAAAAAGATATCAACCCCAAAAGAAAGAACCAATAAACAAAAAGAAAGAAATAAAAGATATTAGCCCCAAAAGGAAGAAACCAAAAACAAAAAGAAAGAAAAAAAGATATGAAACCCCAAAAAGGAAGAAACCAATAAACAAAAAGAAAAGAATAAATGATATCAAAACAAAAGGAAAAGAAACCAAAGTAAACAAAAAGAAGAGAGAAAAGATATCAAACCCAAAAGAAAGAAAAAAAAAAAAGAAAGAAAAAAAAAGAATCATATAAAAGGAAGAAAAAACAAAAGAAAGACTAAAAGATATATAAAAAGAAAAGGAAAATGAAACCAAAAAAACAAAAAGAAAGAAACTAGAAAGCCCCAAAAAAAAAAAAGAAAAGAAAAGACGAAAAGATATCAGCCCCAAAAGGAAGAAAGAAAGAAACAAAAGAGAACTAAAAAAAAGAAAGAAATATGAAAAAGGAAGAAAGAAAGAAGGAAAAAAGAATGAAAGAATGAGCCCCAAAAGAAAGAACCAAGAAAAAAAAGAAAGACTAAAAGAAAAAGCCGTTAAAGGAAGAAAACAAATAAAAAAGAAAGAAAATGAAAGCCCCAAAAGGAAGAACCAATAAACAAAAGAAAGAATGAAAGATATCAACAAAAAAGAAAGAAACAAAAAAAAAAGAAAGAAAAAAATCAAAACCAAAAGGAAGAAACTAATAAACAAAAAGAAAGAATAAAAAGATATGAAATAGGAAGAACCAATAAAAAGAAAAAAGATATTAAAACCAAAAAGAAAACAAAAGAAAGACTAAAAGATATCAAACCTGGAAGAAAGAAAAACAAAAAAAAGACTAAAAAGATATCAAAAAAGGAAGAACCAAGAAACAAAAGAAAGACTAAAAGAAAGAAAAAGGAAGAAAACCAAAAACAAAAGAAGAGACTAAAAGATATCAAAAAAAGGAAAACTTATAAACAAAAGAAAGAAAGAAAGATATCAAACCCCAAAAAGGAAGAACCAATAAACAAAAAAAGAAAAAAAGATATCAGAAGGAAAGAAGAAAAACAAAAAGAAAAGATGAAAAAGGAAGAACCAATAAAAAAAAGAAAGAAAAAGAAACAAAAGGAAGAAACAATAAAACAAAAAGAAAGAACAAAAACCAGACAGAAAAAAGAAGGAAAAAAAAAAAATGAAAAAGATATAAACAAAGAAAGAAAGAAACAAAACTAACTGAAAAAAGAAATATGAAACCTGACAAAAAGAAAGAAAGAAAAAAGATATCAATGAATGAAAAACAAAGAAAGAAAAAACAAAAGAACTGTTAATGAAAGAAAGAACATGAAAATAAACAAAAAGAAGACTAAAAGAAGGAAAAAAAGAAAAGAAACTAAATGATATAAAAAAAAGAAAGAAAAAAAAACAAAAGTTAATGAAAAAAAAGAAAATGAAACCTAAAAAAAAGAAAGAAAAAAGAAAAAAGAACCAAAAAAAAAAGAAAGAAAAAGAAAGAAAAAGGAAGAACCAAAAACAAAAAGAAGACTAAACCAGACAGAAAACCAAAAAAGGAAAAAGAAAGAATAAAAAAAGAAGAACCATAAAAAAACAAAAGAAAGAAAGAAAGGAAAAACCAATAAACAAAAGAAAGACTAATGAAAGAAAGAACAATGAAACCTGACAAAAAATAAAGAAGGAAAAGAAAGAATAAAAAAAGAATGATATAAAAAAGAAAGAAAGAAACAAAAAAAGAAAGAAAAGAAAGAAAGAAGAAACAATGAAACAAAAGAAAGACTAAAAGAAAGCCCCAAAAGGAAGAACTAATAAAAAAGAATGAATGAAAGATATAAATAAAGAAAAAGAAAGAAACAAAAACAAAAGTTAATGAAAAAGATAAAGAAAATGAAAACCAATGAAGAAAAAGAAAGAAGGAAAGAAAGAAAAAAAGGAAGAACCATAAACAAAAAGAAAGAAAGAAAAAAGAACAGTTAATGAAAACCAAAAAACAAAATGAAACCTGACAGAAAGAAAGAAGGAAACAAAAAGAAAGAAAATGATATGAAATAAAGGAAGAAATAAAAGAAACAAAAGAAACTGTTAATGAAAGAAAGAACATGAAAAAAAAGAAAGACAAAAGATAAAGAAAAGGAAGAAAAAAAAAAGAAAGAATAAAAATATAAACAAAAAAAAGAAGAAATAAACAAAAAGAAAGACTTAATGAAAGAAAAAAAAGAAACCAAAAACAAAAGAACTAAATGAAAGAAAAAAGGAAGAACCAATAAAAAAAAGAAAGATATAAAAGAAAAGAAAAAGGAAGAAACAAAAACAAAAGAAAGAAAAGAAAGAAAGAAACATGAAACCTGACAGAAAGATAAGAAAAGGAAAAAAGAAAAAACAAAAGAATGAAAGAAAGATATAAACCCCAAAAAAAGAAAAGAAAAAATAAAAAAAAGATATCAACCCCAAAAGGAAGAAACAAAAAAAAAGAATGAAAAAAGAAAAACCCCAAAAGAAAGAAAAGAAAAAAAAAAAAGAAAGAAAAAAAAGAAAGAAAAAAGAAAAGAACCGTTAAACAAAAAGAAAGAACATGAAACCTGACAGAAAGAAAAAGGAAAAAAAAGAATGAATGAATGAAAAAAGAAAGAAAAGGAAGAAACAAAACCAACTGTTAAAAAAAAAGAAAGATGAAACCCCAAAAGAAGAAATAAAACAAGGAAAAAAGAAAATGAAATGAATGATATAAACAAAGAAAAGAAAGAAAGAAAACCCTGTTAATGAAAGAAAAGAACATGAAAGACTGACAGAAAAAAAGAAGGAAAAAAAGAATGAATGAAATGATATAAAAACAAAGAAAGAAAGAAACAAAAAAACAAAAGAAAAGAAAGAAAGAACATGAAACCTGACAGAAAGAAAGAAGGAAAGAAAGAAAGGAATGAATGATAAAACAAAGAAAGAAAGAAAAAAAACTAACCGTTAATGAAAGAAAGAACATGAAAAAAGACAGAAATAAAGAAGGAAAGAAAAGAATGAAATGAATGATAAAACAAAGAAAGAAAAGAAAAAAAACTAACCGAACCAATGAAAGAAAGAAAATGAAACCTGAAGAAAGAAAGAACAAAAAGAAAGAAAATGAATGAAAAGAATGAATGATATAAACAAAGAAAGAAAAAACAAAACTAACTGTTAATGAAAGAAAAAAGAACATGAAACCCAAAAAGAAAAGAAAAGAAAAAAGAAAAAGAATGAATGAAAAAAATATAAAACAAAGAAAGAAAAAAAACAAAAACTAACCGTTAATGAAAGAAAGAACATGAAACAAACAGAAAGAAAGAAGGAAAGAAAGAAAAGAATGAATGATATAAACAAAGAAAGAAACAAACAAAACTAACCGTTAATGAAAAAAAAGAACATGAAACCTGACGAAAGAAAGAAAGAAGGAAAGAAAAAAGAATGAATGAAATGAAAATAAAAACAAAGAAAGAAAGAAACAAAATAACCGTTAATGAAAGAAAGAAAGATGAAACCTGACAGAAAGAAAGAAGGAAAAAAAAAGAATGAATGAAAGATATAAACAAAGAAAAGAAAGAAACAAAAAAGACAACCGTTAATGAAAGAAAAAAATGTGAAACACGACAGAAAGAAAACCAGGAAAGAAAAATGAATGAATGATATAAACAAAAAAGAAAGAAACAAAAACAAACCGTTAATGAAAAAAGAAAGAAATGAAACCTGACAGAAAGAAAGAAGGAAAAAAAGAATGAATGAATGATATAAACAAAAGAAAAGAAAGAAACAAAAAAACAAAATAAAGAAAAAAGAACATTAAAAACTGAAAAGAAAGAACAAATAAATGAATGAATGAAAAACAATGAAAATGAAAAAGAAAGAAAGAAGGAAAACAAAGAATGAAAGAAAAAGAACCAATAAACAAAGAAAGAAAGAAAAAAAACTGAATGATATAAACAAAGAAAAGAAAAAACAAAATGAAACTGAAAAAGAAAGAACATGAAACCTGACAGAAAGAAAGAAGGAAAGAAAGAATGAATGAATGATATAAACAAAGAAAGAAAGAAACAAAACTAACCGTTAATGAAAGAAAGAACATGAAACCTGACAGAAAGAAAGAAGGAAAGAAAGAATGAATGAATGATATAAAGAAAGAAAGAAAGAAACAAAACTAACCGTTAATGAAAGAAAGAATATGAAACCTGACAGAAAGAAAGAAGGAAAGAAAAAAAATGAATGAATGATATAAACAAAGAAAGAAAGAAACAAAAAAAAACTGTTAATGAAAGAAAGAACATGAAACCTGACAGAAAGAAAGAAGGAAATAAAGAATGAATGAATGATATAAACAAAGAAAGAAAGAAAAAACCGTTAATGAACTGTTAATGAAAGAAAGAAATGAAGAAAAGAAAAAAGACAGAAATAAAGAAGGAAAGAAAGAATGAAATGAATGAAATGATAAAAAAGAAAGAAACCTGACAGAAAAAAGAAAAAGAAAATTAAATGATAAAAAAAGAAAAAGAAAAAAAAACCTTAATGAAAGAAAGAAAGAAACCTGAAAGAAAAAAGAAAAGAATGAATGAATGATATAAACAAAGAAAGAAAGAAACAAAAACTAAACTGTTAATGAAAGAAAAGAACATGAAACCTATAAAGAAAGAAAAATAAGGAAAAAAAAAGAATGAAATGAATGATATAAAAAAAGAAAGAAAAAACAAACAAAACTAAAAAATAAATTAATGAAAGAAAGAACATGAAACCTGACAGAAAGAAAGAAGGAAAGAAAGAATGAATGAATGATATAAACAAAGAAAGAAAGAAACAAAACTAACCGTTAATGAAAGAAAGAACATGAAACCTGACAGAAAGAAAGAAGGAAAGAAAGAATGAATGAATGATATAAACAAAGAAAGAAAGAAACAAAAAACAACGTTAATGAAAAGAAAGAACATGAAACCCTGACAGAAAGAAAGAAAGAAAAGAAAGAATGAATGAATGATATAAACAAAGAAAGAAAGAAACAAAACTAACCGTTAATGAAAGAAAGAACATGAAACCTGACAGAAATAAAGAAGGAAAGAAAGAATGAATGAATGATGTAAACAAAGAAAGAAACAAACAAAACTAACCGTTAATGAAAGAAAGAACATGAAACCTGACAGAAAGAAAGAAGGAAAGAAAGAATGAATGAATGATATAAAACAAATGAAAAGAAATAAAACAAAAAACTAACCGTTAATGAAAGAAAGAACATGAAACCTGACAGAAAGAAAGAAGGAAAGAAAGAAAAATGAATGATATAAACAAAGAAAGAAAGAAACAAAACTAACCGTTAATGAAAGAAAGAACATGAAACCTGACAGAAATAAAGAAGGAAAGAAAGAATGAATGAATGAATGAATGAAAGAAACAAACAAAAGAAAGAAAGAAAGAAAATGAAACCAGTTAAAGAAAAAGAAAGAACATGAATGAAACCTGACAAAGAAAGAAAAGAAAGAAAGAAAAAAAAGAAAGAAAAAGAAATGAATGAATGAATGATAAAACAAAGAAAATGAAAAAGAAACAAAACTAACTGAAGGAATGAAAGAAAGAATGATGAAACCTGAAGAAAGAAAGAAGGAAAAAGAAAGAATGAAAAAGAAAGAAGGAAAGAAAGAAAGAAACAAAAACAAACTGTTAATGAAAAGAAAGAAATACGAAACAAAGACAGAAATAAAAGAAGGAAAGAAAGAATGAATGAATGATATAAACAAAGAAACAAACAAAACTAACCGTTAATGAAAGAAAGAACATGAAACACGACAGAAAGAAAGAAGGAAAGAAAGAATGAATGAATGATATTAACAAAGGAAGAATGAAACAAAAGTCACCGTTAATGAAAGAAAGAACATGAAACCTGACAGAAAGAAAGAAGGAAAGAAAGAATGAATGAATGATATAAACAAAGAAAGAAAGAAACAAAACTAACCGTTAATGAAAGAAAGAACATGAAACCTGACAGAAAGAAAGAAAGAAAGAAAGAATGAATGAATGATATAAACAAAGAAAGAAAGAAACAAAACTAACCGTTAATGAAAGAAAGAACATGAAACCTGACAGAAGGAAAGAAGGAAATAAAAAATAAATGAATGATATAAACAAAGAAAGAAAGAAACAAAACTAGCCGTTAATGAAAGAAAGAACATGAAACCTGGCAGAAAGAAAAAAGAAAGAAAGAAAGAATGAATGAATGATATAAACAAAGAAAGAAAGAAACAAAACTAACCGTTAATGAAAGAAAGAACATGAAACCTGACAGAAATAAAGAAGGAAAGAAAGAATGAATGAATGATATAAACAAAAAAGAAAGAAAGAAAACTAACCGTTAATGAAAGAAAGAACATGAAACCTGACAGAAATAAAGAAGGAAATAAAGAATGAACGAATGATATAAACCAAGAAAGAAAGAAAGAAAACTAACCGTTAATGAAAGAAAGAACATGAAACCTGACAGAAATAAAGAAGGAAATAAAGAATGATTGAATGATATAAATAAAGAAAGAAAGAAAGTAAACTAACCGTTAATGAAAGAAAGAACATGAAACCTGACAGAAATAAAGAAGGAAAGAAAGAATAAATGAATGATATAAACAAAGAAAGAAAGAAAGAAAACTAACCATTAATGAAAGAAAGAACATGAAACCTGACAGAAATAAAGAAGGAAAGAAAGAATGAATGAATGATATAAACAAAGAAATAAAGAAACAAAACTAACCGTTAATGAAAGAAAGAACATGAAACCTGACAGAAAGAAAGAAGGAAAGAAAGAATGAATGAATGATATAAAGAAAAAAGAAAGAAACAAAACTAACCGTTAATGAAAGAAAGAACATGAAACCTGACAGAAAGAAAGAAGGAAAGAAAGAATGAATGAATGATATAAACAAAGAAAGAAAGAAACAAAACTAACCGTTAATGAAAGAAAGAACATGAAACCTGACAGAAAGAAAGAAGGAAATAAAAAATAAATGAATGATATAAAACAAAGAAAGAAAGAAAACAAAAACTAACCGTTAATGAAAGAAAGAAATATGAAAAACCTGACAGAAAGAAAGAAGGAAAGAAAGAATGAAATGAATGATATAAACAAAGAAAGAAAGAAAGCAAAAGTCAACTGTTAATGAAAGAAAGAACATGAAACCTGACAGAAAGAAAGAAGGAAAGAAAGAATGAATGAATGATATAAACAAAGAAAGAAAGAAACAAAACTAACCGTTAATGAAAGAAAGAACATGAAACCTGACAGAAAGAAAGAAGGAAAGAAAGAATGAATGAATGATATAAACAAAGAAAGAAAGAAACAAAACTAACCGTTAATGAAAGAAAGAACATGAAACCTGACAGAAAGAAAGAAAGAAAGAAAGAAAGAATGAATGAATGATATAAACAAAGAAAGAAAGAAACAAAACTAACCGTTAATGAAAGAAAGAACATGAAACCTGACAGAAAGAAAGAAGGAAATAAAGAAATGAAATGAATGATATAAAGAAAGAAAAAAAAAAAAAACAAAACTAACTGTTAATGAAAGAAAGAACATGAAACCTGACAGAAATAAAGAAAGAAAAAGAGAATGAATGAATGATGTAAACAAAGAAAGAAAGAAACAAAACTAACCGTTAATGAAAGAAAGAACATGAAACCTGACAGAAAGAAAGAAGGAAAGAAAGAATGAATGAATGATATAAACAAAGAAAGAATGAAACAAAAGTCACCGTTAATGAAAGAAAGAACATGAAACCTGACAGAAAGAAAGAAGGAAAGAAAGAATGAATGAATGATATAAACAAAGAAAGAAAGAAAGAAAACTAACCGTTAATGAAAGAAAGAACATGAAACCTGACAGAAATAAAGGAGGAAATAAAGAATGAATGAATGATATAAACAAAGAAAGAAAGAAACAAAATTAACCGTTAATAAAAGAAAGAACACGAAACCTGACAGAAAGAAAGAAAGAAAGAAAAAAAGAAAGAATGAATGAATGATATAAACAAAGAAAGAAAGAAACAAAACTAACCGTTAATGAAAGAAAGAACATGAAACCTGACAGAAAGAAAGAAGGAAAGAAAGAATGAATGAATGATATAAACAAAGAAAGAAACAAACAAAACTAACCGTTAATGAAAGAAAGAACATGAAACACGACAGAAATAAAGAAGGAAAGAAAGAATGAATGAATGATATAAACAAAGAAACAAACAAAACTAACCGTTAATGAAAGAAAGAACATGAAACACGACAGAAAGAAAGAAGGAAAGAAAGAATGAATGAATGATATAAACAAAGAAAGAAAGAAACAAAACTAACCGTTAATGAAAGAAAGAAGATGAAACCTGACAGAAAGAAAGAAGGAAAGA
The DNA here is from genome assembly GCA_903632075.3 of Acanthosepion pharaonis. NCBI lineage: Eukaryota > Metazoa > Mollusca > Cephalopoda > Sepiida > Sepiidae > Acanthosepion > Acanthosepion pharaonis. The sequence goes on along the minus strand of CAHIKZ030000959.1, from coordinate 502,466 downwards.
AAGAATGAATGAATGATATAAACAAAGAAAGAAACAAAACTAACCGTTAATGAAAGAAAGAACATGAAACACGACAGAAAGAAAGAAGGAAAGAAAAAATGAATGAATGATATAAACAAAGAAAGAAAGAAACAAATCTAACCGTTAATGAAAGAAAGAACATGAAACCTGACAGAAATAAAGAAGGAAAGAAAGAATGAATGAATGATATAAACAAAGAATGAAAGAAACAAAAGTCACCGTTAATGAAATCTGAAAGAAAGTTCTTTGAAAAACATCAAAATATTAACCTTCAAACAATGAAAGAATGAATAGATGAAAGAACGAAAGAAGAAAGGAGTATATACAAGAAAAAAAAATGAGTGAAAAAAAAAATAGTTCTAGGCAGGAAACATAAGAATTTTGGTGAGAAAAAGAAATATTTGAAAATGCTGAAACTATTGCTTGTTTTCTTTAATGTTAGTCTCTCTTCCTTTTCCCTCCTACTATGTTTTCTTTCTCATTTCATTCCTCCCTAAGTCACTCTTCTAACCGTCCTTTCTCTTTCTCTCCTTATTTTCTTCCCACTCCTCATTCCTCTCTCTCTCTCTCTCTCTCTCTCTTTTCCTCCTTTTTTTGTAAATTATCACCCTTCTTTTTCTCCTTCTTGCACTTAGTCTTCTTCTTGTTTGTCTTTTTATTTCTCTTCTTACTGACTTCTCTCTTTTACTCCCTTTCTATTTCACCTTCTTTACTGACTGAATTTTACTCCCTTTTATTTCACACTGACTTCTCTTTTACCCTTTCTATTTTCACCTTAATCACTGACTTCTCTTTTACTCCCTTTCTATTTCACCTTCTCTTCTTACTGACTTCTCTCTTTTACTCCCTTTCTATTTCACCTTCTCTTCTTACTGACTTCTCTCTTTTACTCCCTTTCTATTTCACCTTCTTCTTCACTGACTTTCTTCATTGAAAATTTCAAACTCTTCGCCTTCTTTCGTTTCTCTTCTAGTTTCTTTCCTACCGGCCCGGAATCTACTGCCTTCTTCAGTTTTTTTTTTTTTTTTTTTTTGTTGGTTTGTTTGTTTTTTCCTTTTTAGTTGCTTTGCCCCACTTAGTTTTGAAAAATTAGCCACAGCTGCGGGAGACCCGGTTAGGATAAAACTCTTTACTAAAAATCTACAAATTTAACTTCTTGACCATCACACGATGTCGCATTTAAAATCCGAAGGTACATTGGTGTAGCGAAAGATGTCTTCAGAAAGCTAAGAAAAATATCAAGAAAAAAGAAAAATTTCATTAGAAACAAAGAAAAGAGTGCTGAACTATTACATAATATCAGTTCATCTCTCTCTCTCTCTCTATATATATATATATATATATATATATATATATATATATGAATGTTGGACAATCTTCTCAGGTGAAGAGAAGAGTTGAGGTAACAGAAATGCGGTTCTACAGAAGGATGCTGAGAATACCATGGCCTGAAAATGTGGGTAACGAGAAGTTTTAATAAAAATTGAAACAACAGTTATACTTACAATCAGAAAGAGTTTAAATTTCTATGTGACATAATGAGGAAAGAGAGCTTGGAGAATTTGACACTCAGAGGATATATCGAAGGCAAGATTAACAGGCGGAAACAAAGAGTGGCCTATCGAACGAGCTTGTGTAAATCAATAGCTAACAAGTAGTCGAACGGATACTGAAAACACATACCTTACGAAAAAATTATAGAACGTTGTGGAGAGTCATGATCACGTGAAATGACGGCATATAGAAAAATAGCTTAGTTTGAAACAAAGTCATACGTATGGAGCAGTCAATGAAGATTGAACTCTGTATAGAGTAATAATAGCCAAACAGTTCGTTAACAATTACCTCACGCTGAAGTTTCGATTATTCGTTGATTATGTAAGTACGTTTATGGAAAGAAATTCATTGGTCTATGAGGTTCTGATGCCAAAGCGAAGGAATGACGTAAATGGCTTGGACATGCAATTAGTCCTGGTGGAGAAAGAAAGGTGGAGAGGTCGCAACCAGGATTGAGAGTGCTGGAAGCAACATATTATGGAAACGAAGGTCTAAATAAAATAAAAGAAAGAAATCATCGAAGACGAAAGAAGACTGAATAAAAATTGGCCATTGATATATGCCTAAAGCTTTTTCCTATTTTCAATCTTTCTCCTCCCAGATGAAGACAATATATAATAAAAAAAAAAAAAACTAGTTTGGAAAAGCGCCGGAACCGAAAAAAAAAGCAGTTGCTTTCAATATTTTCAATGTTGCTTATAAAACATCCGTCATGTTCCATACACAGCAATAACAAAAAAGTTGGAGATCTCAAATTTAGTAAGTTGTTACAGAATTCGAAGTCCAGGGCAAGAACTTTTTTCTTTTTTTTTTTAATTTTTAGATTCAGGAAGCTTCTTAAAAGGGCTTTTAGATAAATTAAAAATGTGGCACGTCTATATAAGATTTTAATAATAATACTAACTGAACGGCTATACATAGCAATATTAATGTTGAATATACAAAATAAGATAATTACCCGTAAACTAATAAATTTTGGCTATAGGAAATAGTAATATGTAATTTTTTAAAATTTAACTATGTTTTAAGGTAAAAGATAAACTGTGTCCGCAATTTAGAATTAATTCACTCCTTTGGTTTAATAGGGATTTTTGTCAGCAAATTTAATAATTTCTATTTTTTCATGTAAACATAAAATTTAAATTGAAATTCAACGTTGCTTCTTATGTTTACATGAAAAATTAAAGTTTTTCATATGTTTTATATATGTGAGTATACATATATATATATATATATATATATATATATATATATATATATATATATATATATATATATATATATATAATATTATTTTTAAAAAATTATAAAAATATGTTATAAACCACTACAAAATAGCTATTTTCTTTTCACCACCCTCGGTGTCTTATCAAGTTATGATGTTGAAGATAAAAATTTTGTAGTGATTTTATAACATATTTATATTATAAATTTTTTTTTATAAAAATAATTATATCAGGTCTACTTTTGTATTGAGCACTTTATAAGAATAGTAATTGTTGGTTATTGAATTCATTCTGTATACACCAATTATATACTTGTATATATATATATATATATATATATATATATATATATATATAAATTTCAATATAAATTATTATATATACATATACAACTAATATTTTAATATACTTTAATACTAATATTTTAACTTTATCAATATATGATATAAAAATATGTGATTACCGTCAATCTGTCCATCCTTCCGTTACACCCTCTAAAATAGTCATATATTGACCGATGGAAACCAAATTTTGGGGAGAAGTGCAAACAGGTAAAGGGATATAAAATACCGTTGGTTTTATTAGGGTGCGTACCTTAGTGCAATAAATACTTCTCGTTTTCACTCTCGCGTGGTCATGTGTGACGTCACGAGCTCCGGTGCGATTTTCGCTTCCAGCATCTTATATGCACGAATTTGACGTTGCTTGGAAATCTTCCATGTAACAGAAAGCGACTATCATCACTGTCTTGCCCGTGTATTGCTTAATATATTGTAATGTAATTGTCATCTTTGATAATGGCTTATGCAAGCCGAAAGCTTAGATATGATTAAAAAATATGTATCAATATTGGGATTTTCTTTCTTCGTTTAATGGTAATGTTATTAAGTTTATCAGACGATATGAAAAGAATTTACATAAAATAAATAGACAACACTTATCTACATTATTTAATGAAACATGCATCAATATATATATATATTTAAAGATATTTTTGTAGGTACAAAATTTAATGATCGAAATAAAAGTATAAAAGTTAATATTACGAGACATATTAAAAACGGGCAGAAACAACCGGTTTCGCTCGCTTTTCAGGCTTCAACAGATTTAAAATTAACACAGAAAATGTACAATAAAAGGAAGTTGTGAAAAGTTGTTTTATTTTTTTTTATTTTTTCTCTTTTCACAACTTCCTTTCAGTGTACATTTTTCTGTGTTAATTTTAAATCTCTTGTTGAAGACTGAAGAGCGGGAGCGAAACCGGTTGCTTTGCCTGTTTTTAATATGTCTCGTAATATTAAGTTTTATACTTTTATTTTTATATATATATATATATATATATATATATATATATATATATATATATATATATATATATATATATATATATATATATATATATATATATAATTCTGGTAAAATATTATGCATAGTGATAGCACTGTAAATATAAGTACAGTATGTAGAGTACAGTTGTAAATCTTGACAAAAATGTTAGCGATAACTTCAACAATACTAAATAATGACTATTTCAACAGGCGTTAGTGTGTTGCAAAAAAAATTCTAGTATATGATAAGTTATTCATCGACATTAAGTCTTTTTTTTATTTTAGAAGTAAAGAAAAACAGACGAACGTTTAAACTCGTAGTGAATCTTTATTCAATAAAATTTGTCTCCTGACCATATGTGACATTTGACCTTTTCTTTTATAGTCAAGACGTTCAAGGTGGAGACAACTGTAGATGCCTTCCACTACAGGAGACTCTCGTATCCATGATGATAATTCTATTTCCACGATCTGACGGAAATATTTTTGGATAATTTTTTCAATGTTTTTGTCCTTTCAGTAATGCTATTTCATTATCTGTCCCTAATATCGCCAGTAATTTTTCCCTTTATGAAGACTTTGTTGAAATCTTTATCATTTTGCTTGTGGCTGTAAAGTATTGTGTTTAATATGTCTTCTTTTGTAATCTCAGCTTTAACCTTTCGCTGGAAAAGAAAGGCTTGGAAAAGCTGTGTCGGCTTCAGACAAAGAGAATTTATAATGTTCAGCTTTCAACGATGAAGAAACATATACAGAAAAAACTTTCATGTGCTCTAATAAACAAAATATTTAATATACGTATATATATATATATATATATATATATATATATATATATATATATATATATATATATATATATATATATATATATATATGTACGTTAACTCAACAACAATAGGTTAAGTCAAAAACTATCCACACTTTAGATTTGTAGCACTACCTTCTGTTGGTGCGTATTTATAGTTAATACCATTCTGGACAAATAATCTCGACACCCTACACATCTGCACAGACGGGCGAATGAGCAAACGCGCGAACGCACGCACACACTATGAAAAAAAAAATTTGCACCAATCATAACAGCATATACAAAAGAATAATCGTGAAGTATAAGCAGTCAATTTCTGATACCCTTGACGAGTGGACGGAGGGGTCAGTCTACTGCGCCCCGAGTGGATGGATGTAACAACAATTTGCTATATATAAATATATATATATATATATATATATATATATATATATATATATATATATATATATATATATATATATATATATATATAAAAAGCTACTGATAGGGTTCTGTGGTGAAGTTTTTTTTATACTTTTTCGTACATTCTAATAATTTTTTTTTGTCGTTTCAGCACATAATTATATAAAAATTGTCCTTTTTTTTTTATATATATATCCAAGCGGTTTCAGATATACTTTTATTCATTATCAAGGATAAATTTCATTTTAGTGGACAATTTTTACATAATTTTTGTCCTGAAAAGAAAAAAAATTATAAGAACACATGAAAAATTATATTAAAAAAAAACTTAATCACAGCACTTTGTCTGTCATTTTTAACGAAATTTGCATAAAAGAGCGCTTGGTGCTCAAATACAAATTTATATGTATCTATATATATATATATGTGTGTGTGTGTGTGTGTGTGTGTGTGTGTGTGTGTGTGTGTGTGTGTGTGTGTGTGTGTGTGTGTGTGAATCAGTGCTGATAGTAATAAAACTGCTCAATGTAAAATAACAGAGTTAAAATTTCTACTACTAATGAATATACATTTGTTCCTTTATATCTGAAATAAAAGCATTATATATATATATATATATATATATATATATATATATATATATATATATATATATATATATGGGGAATTGAAGTGAATAGCAAGCAGCAAACAATCTGTTGACCTCAATGTCCACTTCTAAATTTACATACGCTTTTTCTCTAATATCGAGCACTTTAACTCATAAACATAGCATACCATAAAACTATATATATATATATATATATATATATATATATATATATATATATGTGTGTGTGTGTGTGTGTGTGTGTGTGTGTGTGTGTGTGTGTGTGTGTGTGTGTGTGAAAATATATAGAAAATAGGAAGGAACTGGTTGGGTAAAAAATCCAAAGTCCCTTAGTATTTTAGTTATTATTTTTCAAAAATAGTGCTCGATACATAAAGCATAAATATAATTATTTATTTAAAAATATGATTCCAAATCGCTACATAAGAGGTCTCATGTTTCAAAACAAGAGCCGAAAACTTCAATATAATCCTTTAACTTAAATTGAGTTGAAATTAATATGGGCTCCGTTCCATCTTCAAGCGAAATTTTTGTTGGAATAACGAATATCTGAAATTTACTTGTTTTAAAAATTGAAATCAAAATCCCCATGGTAACAGCTATGGTGAATTGTCTAAATTGGGTAGGCAAATGTAGGGTGTTAATAATAAGTAGCGGTATAGAGATACTTTCAAGGTGTCAAGTCGGGGAAAGTTAAAAGTCAAAATGAAACGGAAGATGTATTAATCTTCGTTTAGTTTGCTAGTCTATGGATATTTATTTATTTATTTTATTTTATTTATGAAAGGGATTGTGCATATAAAAAAAGAAAAACTTTCGTAACGCTTGTTTTTTGACGATTTCATAAAGGGTTATCTTTTATGTAACTACTAACTTGGGCTATGGATTATGAAGGGTGTTATGTTTTATGCATGTTTGTAGTTAATTATTCCTACTATGAATCTGATGATTGGGCTATTTGTTAAACAAGTTATATAATTTTTTTTTTTTTATCTAATAATTCAAACCAAAAATCTGATGATACCTACAGAAAACCGTTAACTCGTGTCTATTATTTAATAGATTATTATTATTTAGAAGTTTAATAATGTGCAATTTTTCATGGAGGCACAAAGGGCATGGGTCATCCCAAGCTTTACATATTCTAGCCTTGTCAATAATTATCCATTTAACTTTTGGTGTCTTATTTGTTTCCTTCAGGTGCCAAAAATATTTTGATACTGAAGTCTGATTTTTTTTGTTTATATTATTAAAGGAGCAATTTATGCTGCCTCCATCTATCTTTTAAAATTATTCTTCGTGGACCCAATGTATATCATATTAGTGCTAGGGCTCTCTGTGGATGAAATAGTACATTGGTATACCACAGAATTAATACAACATTTATTTTCTAATGGGCAGTCTTCTGGGTTTCTATAGTTACATAATTTTTTCCTTTTATCGTCTGATTTAAGTGCAGAGTTTTTATTAATACTTAAATCAGACGATAAAAGGGAAAAACTTTCCCCGACTTGACACCTTGAAAGTATCTCTATACCGCTACTTATTATTAACATCCTACATTCGCCTACCCAATTTAGACAATTCACCATAGCTGTTTCCATGGGGATTTTTATTTCAATTTTTAAAACAAGTAAATTTCAGATATTCGTTTTTCCAACAAAAATTTCGCTTGAAGATGGAACGGAGCCCATTTTAATTTCAACTCAATTTAATTTAAAGGATTATATTGAAGTTTTCGGCTCTTGTTTTGAAACATGAGACCTCTTATGTAAGCGATTTGGAATCATATTTTAAATAAATAATTATATATATATATATATATATATATATATATATATATATATATATATATATATATATAAAAAAAAAGAAGAGAGGTGCCGCAAACGTTTTTGGTTGTAATGTGGATTTATTTAGAAAAAATTTATGCTTTGTTTTACATCCAAAAACGAGGTAAAAATTATGTAAAAAAAGCATAATATTTTTTTCTAAATAAATCCACATTACAACCAAAAAATCGTTTGCGGCACCTCTCTTCTTTTTTAATATACATACTTTTCTCTCGTTGGAACCACTACAAAATATTTCTTTTATATATATATATATATATATATATATATATATATATATATATATATATATATATATATATATATATATATATATAAAGGCATGTCTCATTGAATAATTTAGACAAGTTTTGTCTACTTATTTTCTACTTGTTTATTATATACATACACAAGCTTCTTAGTATCCTTATTAAAAGGAAGAAAGAAAATTATCATGTTGATACTTGAACACAAAAATTTTGTCTTAGAAAAAAGACCAACACCCTGATGATGACATTGTGCTAACGTCGAAAGTACTCGGAATAAATGAATATATATCAACGTGGTAATTTTCTTTCCTCCTTAAATAAGCATACTTACAAATTTGTCCATAATTATGAGAGGATCCTTTTAAAAATAAGTAGACAAAATTTGTCTTATTTAATCAGACATGTCTTAATGAAAACATACTGCCAAAATATACGCAATATATAACCCTATTCATAAAAATCTGTAGATTTTAAGATGGTATTCGATCAGTTTTCAATATGTTTTCATCATGTTTTTTCATCGATATTAATTATCTTTCTTATTGATTTGTTAAATCTTTGTATTATACAAACCATTTTTAGCTTATCATTTTTTCATAGACATGTCTATCATTAAGTAATTTTTTTTCTTTTTCGTATTAGGCATCTGTATCCATTACAACATTTTTACATCTATTGTCTGGCGTAGTGATAGAAATACCCTTATTTTCTGATAGTTTTCCGGTGCTTTTTATACATCTTTGCAGTAATGCTATTTCATTATCTATTCCTAATATCACAATAATTATTTCTTGTGTGAAAACTTTGTCGAAATATGTATCGTTTTTCCTTGTGGCTGTTAATTATTCTATCTAATATAACTTTTTTCTTGGTTGCAAAACTGTATTCCGAAAGTTCCCTGTTCGTTAATTTTATGTTCGTAAAGTTTTGTATAAGGTCTTTTCGTCCAATACGCTGCTATTTAGCGTTTGAACATTGGGTTTGTAGTTTGTGCCAAAATCCTTAGATTTGTTTATACTTCTTTTTTAATGTTCATAATAATTGGTTCAATTTGAATTTAGATAGAGTAAGTAATCTTATGGCAAAGCATTAATCCACTTGTGCTTGCTTTTGCGAAAGTTATTATTTCCTTCTCTTCAACTTCTTCTGTCGAAAGATTTTAGGAATTCATATCCATAGGTAGAGAACGTATGATAAGGTGTTCTGAATATCTTTTACATCTTTTCCTGTTCTTAATTCTACAAATTCCATAGAAATTAGTTTAGTTTCGTTTCGGCTGCGATAACAACGTCCGCAAATGTAGGCTTCGAAAAGTCACGTGGAGAGATATGCATGATTTAAAAAAGAGTAATCGCATCGTGCTTTGCGGTGAAGTTTACCGTGGCTGAGCGGGTTAAAACACAAAGCGTGTTGCTCACTATGAGGTTAATACACGTAACATCCCCGCGGCAGATTCCAATTACATAAAATACGGATGCCTGCACAAACACGTCTATTCAAATATAACGCTTATATATATATATATATATATATATATATATATATATATATATATGTGTGTGTGTGTGTGTGTGTGTAGATATATATATATATATATATATATATGAAGAAATATAGTCTTAAGATGTGCTATATTATGGGATAAAGTGCTCAATATCTGAGATAGAGCGTGTAAAATATATATATATATATATATATATATATATATATATATATATATATATAAAAGATAGTCTGTTTCATGCTATACCCAATGGATTGCATATAGCATGAAACAGACTGTCGCCTCTATGTTGACTTTATATGTTAAATATATATAATATATATATATATATATATATATATATATATATATATATATATATATATATATATAAGCGTTAAATTTGTATAGACGTTTTTGAGTAAATGTCCGTTTATTTTAAACAGTATATTCCTTTTCGTCTACTTCCTTGAATATTCGAGAAACATTATTTAAAAAAACCTGGAATTTTGAATGACCTCATGTGTCCCATTTATGTGATTTCGATTTTAAGGTCCTTGTATTTTGATGATTTTTGAAGATCTTCAAAGATTATTATTATTATTATTATTATTATGAAAAAAATATGTGCCCTCGCCAGGACTCTAACCTGCATCGGCCTTTGGAAGAGAAACTGTGGTTAGATGCGACGTGCTTTTAACGAATGGTTCACAGGTTCGATTACTGACGGAGGGTGCATCCTTTTGTTTGTCTGGTTCGAGATTCAGTCCCATGTCTGTTTATAGTCAAACATAAATTGTTTAGCACGACGCAGACTCTCAGAACTCAGACAGCCTTAACCTTTTAATGTCCAGTGATTAACAGATATCCCATATCAGTCAATCAATGGGCACCTGATGATGACCAGAGAGTATATTGTCGAAACGTATCAATAATAACATCAATATCAACAAAGATGTGAGCAACACTTCGAAATAATGCAAGAATATTGACAATTACTCATCTCCAAAATGAAACAGCGAATCGAACCCGCCATCATAACCAAAATCTAATGTCTTTCGGGACCGTGGAGCAATGAGGCTATTCTTATATTCTTATATATTTTATACATTTAATTCCTACTATTTATAGCTAGCATTATTAATTTAGTGTTGGATTGATGTGAGTTTGTAGATCCTGGGTTTCACGCTATTTGCGATCGTCAGACTAACTGATCAATTTTTAAATTTTGGATTTATATATGGTTGCGTATATGGTTGTGATTTTATGGAAGTGGGAGGAAAAATTGTCGTCGGGACGCCACTCATACTTACGTAAACATAGATACACACACGTACACTCATTCACGTACGCAGACACGCACACACACGCACGCTCACTCATGGGAGCTCACACAAACATAAAGATATGTGAACAGTGTGGGACAAATATGCGCATATATTCGCATCCATGTTTCGTTGCGTACATATATATATATATATACATTAAGAAATGGACAAAGTCCGACAATTTATTAAAGACAATTTTATGTCTAACATTCTTTTTATAGATACAAGTATTTACGTAAATTCTCTGTTTATAATAAACAGTATTAAATAACATTTACCGGCATGAATGTCCGAGAAATTTTCATAGAAAATATTCGTTCTTTGACAGGATTTGAACCTGCATCCTATACGGAAAATATATATATATATATATATATATATATATATATATATATATAAAGGGAATAGGCTATAGTAGTTCGAACGAGAGAAAAGTGTGTATATTAAAAAGAATAGAGAAACCGCAAACGTTTCTGGTTGTAATATGGATTTTTTATTTAAAAAATATATTACGTTTTATTTTCCATAGTTTTGCTACACGGGTTTCCGGACTCACGGTCTTCATCAGGCAGAGAGTGTGTATTTCCAGATATTATTAAAAGAAATTCATTTTTCTTATGTTTTTCGATGTTAAATTTTCTCGATGTTAGGATTTCTCTTTTTTTCTTTTTTGCCTGATGAAGGTCGCGAAAATGGAAAATAAAACATAACATATTTTTTAAAAAAATACACATTACAACCAAAAAACGTATGCGGCTTTTCTTTCTTTATATATATATATATATATATATATATATATATATATATATATATATATACATCCATCTTTCGCTGTATCACAGCTCCTCAGTGTGGCTAGACGTCCGATTGCTTCAAGCCGGTATCGAAACCAGACTGATTTAACATCAGTCAGATCTCTTACGTCGCACCGCAGAAAGGGTGGGAAGTTTAACGTTCTTCTCTATAGGAAATACGCCAGCGACTCGGAGATCACAATTCATACTTTAAGAGTAATGTTTAGTAACTGTAGGTGCCGCTTTTTAACCCATATATATATATATATATATATATATATATATATATATATATATATATATATATATATATAATGTCTTATTGAATAATTTAGACAAGTTTTCTATACTTATTTCCAATAAAATCCTCTCTTATTCACGGACAAGCTTTTAGTATCCTTATTAAAGCGAAAGAGAAAATTACCATGTTGATATATGTTCATTTATTCTGAGTACTTTTGACATTAACACAATGTCATCATCAGGTTGTTTTCATTTTTTTCTAGGACAAAATTGTTGTGTTCATCTGAAAATTATCTTTCTTAACTGTGAAGCGAAAAACGCTAAGGTTATGTACTATACGATTTAAATTTCACGATGTAAAATTAATTATGAATATTGCGCAAATGTTTTAAAATATTTCAGTAGATAGATTAAAATATCTAGGTTTTTAAAATATCTAGTTTGTTTTTATTTTTTTATTTTGAATATCGACATTTCAAAACTTAGTTAACTCCCCTGGCGTTTATATCGTTATATATATATATATATATATATATATATATATATATATATATATATATATATATATATATTTCTCTGAGAAAACGGAGAGCAGATTCCGAATGCCAATCGAGTTTGTTACATTCACGCACAAATAACCATGGGAAAGATATGAATCCATTTCCCCCCTATATGGGTTGAATAGCAGAAATGACTGTGTCATATAGACTTGGTTTGGAAAAAGTCTATCGCAGAAAGAAAGAAATGACAACCTAATGGAGGAAAACTGGTTCATGCCTTTGCCAATGATAATAGCGCGTATTGAACGAAACCTGGAATTTGAACCCGGCTCACTGATTTTCTTTTCTGTGCCGATAACCATGAGATCATCTCCAAATCCGATGAACCTATAATCCTTCATATATACTTACTCATTTTTTTTTTTTTTTTTGACATTACTGACTGTCTACTTATCTTTTGGCGTAGTTTCAACTCGATCAAATTTTCTTGACGTATTTTTAATTCTAGAGTTTGTTTGTTTGTTTGTTTTTTTAAATTTTATAACGCCGAGAACGTGCAATTACACCAACACGAATTTTGATTCTCTAATATCTCTGACATAAATCGATCGGCCTTCCCACGCACTCCGACAGACAGTTTAACTCCGTAATCAAAGTGAACAATTTACGATAAGACTGAATGAAAACGTATGTATAGTCAAGTCATTTCCTCTTACAAGCCACGCAATGGACGAACGTCTACGTAATCTCATAAATCCATTACTGACAGAGAAACGCTCCACCGACACACACGCATGCATATAAATAGTTATATCTCTCCTCATTCTCTATGTACTTTAACAAATATATAATAATAATAATAATAATAATAATAATAATAATAATTGACGATCTTCAAAAACTATAAAAATACGAGGACCTTGAAATCGAAATCTCAAAAATGTGATGCATGAGGAAATTAGCAATTCCAGTTGTAGTTTAGACCTTGGAAAAGATTCCAGTAGAGTCATTGAAGGAATCCCGGGTAGCCCATGCCTTAAAAGTATACAAAAAAATGTACTCACATGTACAGCCAATATCTTATAAAGGACTTTGTCTACGTTAAAATATGTGATTTTATTTTTTCGAAACTGCTTTGTGAAAAATGTCATGATCACATTTCTGACCTTAGGTCTCTGGTCGGGACCCGGAAAGAAATGAGTATACACCAGAAATCAAAGGAAATGAAATAATAATAATAATAATAATGATACAATGATATCAAGATGTTAATCAAAATCTGCTACTGAACGTTTCATAAGGTAACACAATCATTGGAATTGGCTGGTTAACTTAAATGGATCAAAAACAAAACTGCTCTCTATTACTCAGTACAGGGAACCATGCCTGCCTCCTATTAGAATGTCTGATGCTCATCTCCGCGAGAGCACCTCTTTGCGACTGCTTGGTCTTGCACTGTCCGCTGACCTGAGATGGAACAGATACATTGAATCAATAGCTTCACCCACCACATGGAAAATTGGTTCTCTGTGTCTCGCCAGAAAGTTTTTCTCGCCCGAGTCCATCCTTCAAATCTATAAATCAACCATTTGCCCTTGCATGGAATACAGCTGCCATATATGGTCTGGTGCCTGTTCGTCTTAAGGTCCTCGACAAAATCCAGAGCCGGATATGCAATGGGATTGGCCCTGACCTGGGATCTGGTCTACAGTCGCTCTCTCACAGCCATGTCGCATCCTTCTGTCTTTTCTACAAATACTTTCACTGTAACTGCTCCGACGAGCTACTTTCGCTAATTCCCAAACTGCATGAATTTAAGCGTGCTACTAGGCTAGCATCGCAGTCACACCCTTTCACTGTCGAAACAGTTAAATGTAGCCGTCTCTTCTACTCTAATAGCTTCATGTCTCCCACCTCTCACCTGTGGAATTCACTTCCTATTACTTGTTTCCCTGATAGCTATAATCTCCAACTATTCAAATGTAATGCCGATCGACATCCCCAGATACCTTGATCTATTCCCTGTCCTTCTCTTTATTCTTTCCTCTGTCACGCCTCTTTACTCACGCTCCCACTCTCTGTAACTCCTTGCGTGTTAGTGTCACTCCTCGCCTTGTTTGGGTTGAAATACTTAAAATAATAATAATAATATATTTAAGTTCTGACGATTGTGACATTGAACCCTCAATTTATTTTATCTTTAGCTGTTAGATTATTTTATAGTTATGCATATGTTACAGCTACCTTCCCGTTACAAAGTGTGACAACCCGTGGTACAAGTGCAGAAAAAGTGGCACAATGTTCGTAGATCACGTGCTTCGGTAGATGCCAAAACCATCAGAAATTGGCATTATAACATTCAATATGCGAGAGAGATATAATGTATATCAGACAGAGTCATTAGTAGAAAGTGGTGGTCATAGGATATTATGGGGTTCTCTGTTCTCTGTTATTGAAGCACGAAGACCCGGTCTTATTGTGATTGGTAAGGAAAATAGCATAAAGCGTCAAATTATTGATTTTGCCCTTCCATACTATACAAGAGTGGATTCTGATGAA
>CAHIKZ030000959.1:475000-482500 GCA_903632075.3 Acanthosepion pharaonis | reverse complement strand
TCTATCTATACTGCCGATCCGTATATATATATATATATATATATATATATATATATATATATATATATTGTTACGAACTTGTAGCATATAGATGAACCACGGGTTCTAAAAAAAAAGGAAAACGTGGGATCTTTTCTCGGTCTTCACTCAGAAATGGAAGCGGCACAAAGGGAATCAACGAAGAACAGACACAAGACGATGGATTTCAAAATATAACATTTATTTATAAATATGTATAACGAAATAAAGAAAGAAAATAAAAGAACATTCATTTAACAAAGGGGGAGGACATCATTAAAGAATAGAAGGCGCGAGCGAATACATAGATATATGAAAACAGATCAAGCCAAACGAATCAACTTATCTTGCAGTCAGGTTGATATCTTCACATAAAGTTTTGATTCGCCGAAGCGAGAGTTCTGATGATAAAACAGTATCTTGGCCGGCCGACAATATTTCTGGATTCCTTTACTTTTCACAAGTGTTCGAGGGTCCACAGCATCTCATACAGGCGTTTGGTTGGGTCGGTCAGTTCCCTAGCAGTCCTTCCACCACTAGTCGACAGACTTTGCTGTCTTCCTCATCTCAGTGGGCGGTCTGACGATTTTTGCCCAGCGACGTTCAACTGCCGCTGGTCAGAGGGAAACTGAAAAATCCTTTTTTGATTTTCGCTGTCCCCAACGACAGTCACGTGGGTTCCCTTGGTCCTTGACCGGGTACCCAGGAGGATAGGGCGCAAATCACGCAGTGCTTGTTTGATGGCCAAAAGTTCAACACATGCTCAGCACGTTCCGATCACGTGAATCGCAGCAGGAGACCCAGGTGGTGCCTGGAATTCACTTATGGTCAGCCGCGAAATCTTGGAACCAGGTCACTCTCGCGTCGGGTCACTTCAAAGTTCACGGGCCCTTGGCTTGTGGGTGGAAGAGAGGATAAGGAGAGAAAGAATTTGGGAAAAGAAAAGAAGGATATGGCTGATCATAGAATATATTCGCTCGCGAGTCGGAAGCATTGGATTAAATTTCTATTTTTATTTATTAATTTATTTTTCTTTTATATCTAACTAATTTTCTCTTTATTTAAGATTTTACTTTAGCCTAACGCCTATATGGTTAATGAAATCGTGACTACGTGACAATATATACATGCATATATATATAATCTTTCATTATATATATATATATGTGTGTGTGTGTGTATAAAGTAAAAGAGACAATAGGAAAACTGTATGTAGCTTTAGCCGTCGCGTTTCGTCCACTGCATAGTTTTTCAAATAAAATGAATTTATTTGATCAAATTATCTATAAACAAAAAACAAAATGTTCTCCGTTACTAGAAGAATTTAAAAAACGCGCATATATATATATATATATATATATATATATATATATATATATATATATATATATATATATATTCATTAGGTCAACTGAAAAATTACGTCATTTACTTTTTATGTTTGAAGAGAATTTTTATATGTTGCGTATGTTGGCTTCGGAGAGTAACGATTCTGTTAGGAAAGGTGAGATTGATAAAAATATATATATAATATTTTTATATATATATATATATATATATATATATATATATATATATATATATGTAATCTTTTATTTTATATATAGAGAGATATTTAAATGTATGTGCGTGTGTATATCGAATGAGAGAAAGAAAGCGTACATATTTAAAGAGAAAGAAAGAAGAAATTTGTGGTAAGTGCCGATGATATATACTTTGTCTGATAAAATAAGTTGTCTATGTTTTGCGGCTAAAAATTATATTCTTTAAGCTGTCGTGAAATCATTTTCATAAAAACTATTCATATGCACAGAGATATACATACGCGCAGACCCCAATACACAGGATGAGTCTTACGCAGTTACACAGGCACAGAACGAGACGCTAATATTCGTATACGCATGCGTACAAACTCATTGTCGCCGTTAGTTCCGCACAGACTATTAAATGTAATTGGCACTCGCATCCGGTTTATATTTGAAAATTTTTGATCGAAAAAATTAATAATTTATTCAATTATTATTTATATATACAAATTTATTTATTTATACATATTCAGCCTTATATAATAACTTCGACTGTAAAAGTACATATGTACGTATGTATGTATGCATGTATCTATATATGTATTTATCTCTATGCACGCATGTACGTATGTATCTACTTATCTTTCTCTTTCTCTTACTCCCTCTCTCTCTCTCTCTCTATATATATATATATATATATATATATATATATATATATATATATATATATATATATGTATGTATGTATATATTTATATACTATTTACATAGTTCGGACTGTTGTGAATCCTCTTCTTCTCCATCCAGCTATGGGTAAATAGCAGGACAGACTGGGTTCTATAGCCTTGGATGGCAACTGGTCTAGAAGAAGGACAACTCTGAATTCAAAACCTGCTGAGGGTCGTTTGAGGACCTTGTGGCACTTAGTGCACCAGGTTTCTGAAATCGGCCTTTCAAAAAGTGTGGATGGTCCTGCACGAAACCTTCACCACTATAATCAAATCTCATGTGCCGTTGTCGGGCTGTCGGTTTCCTGGGAACTGATCTGCTTGACCCTCATACGTCGAACTCTACGGGAGAGTCGACTATATATATAGTAAACAATACTAGGCAACCGTTTATCACGCGAGATAAAGGTAACACCCTGTTTAGCCTGGACGATGGTATATGAAGGCCTAGACTACATTCTTCACCCCTAGTCCACCCTACCGACCATGCCGAAAGGAATGCAGGACATTACATTTGGAAACGTCTTAATTGCAGAGATGCCGCAATTGTTGCTAGTGTTGACGTCTAACCGCCTTTGGGACTCCTCTCCGGGTTTTCTGTTTGGATTTACTCCCATAGCCTTTTCCGTGTTTGAATATGACCGCAAGGAAATTTAATATAAGACATTTCCTTCTCCTCTATGGATTGCATTTCTAGGCTGTCGAGCTCCATCTACCCGAAGCAGCTGGTTATGATGCGCCTGTTATCCGCCTTTGCCCATTCCTCGAGTTGGAGCTGAATGGGAATCATTTTATTGACAGTGTCACCACTATCACCCACATCTATGGAAACCTTCTGAAGATATATTATATACGTATATAAACATTATATACATTACTTTATATATAAAAACCATTAGATGAATAAAAGCAGTAGAAATCAAGACAAATAACGAAATAGTGCAAAAGAAAACAAACACAAATATAGAAAAGCGTGTTAATTCTAAAAAAAAGATAGCAGAAAGAAAGAAAGTATAAATCAGGATTTCAGCCTAAACAGAGATCCTAACTATATATATATATATATATATATATATATATATATATATATATATAGTCGAACCCCCCGTCGAATTCGACGTATGAGGGTCAAGCAGATCAGTCCCCAGGAAACCGACAGCCCGACAACAGCACATGAGATTTGTTTATAGTGGTGAAGGTTTCGTGCAGGACCATCCACACTTTTTGAAGGGCCGAATACAGAAACCTGGTGCACTAAGTGCCAAAGGTCCCCAAACGACCCTCAGCAGGTTTTGAATTCAGAGTTGTCCTTCTCCTAGACCAGTTGCCATCCAAGGATATAGAATCCAGTCTGTCCTGCTATTTACCCATAGCTGGAAGGAGAAGAAGATGATTCACACTTTTCCCAAGGGTATTAGCACGTAAGTGAATGTAATGGATTCGACTGGAATTCGAATTCGCCTCTGCGAATCCTCAATCCAAGCCGCTATCCATTATTCCACCGTGCCTCCTCAATATATATATATATATATATATATATATATATATATATATATATAGAGAGAGAGAGAGAGAGAGAGAGAGAGAGAGAGATACATATATAGATATATATATAATTCGGAGACAGTACTGTTTCGCTGTATCACAGCTACTCAGTGCGACTAAATATCCGAATGCTTCAAGACACGACGGAAGACCAACCTATTTGGTGTCAGTCAGAGTTTCTACCACTGAGCTATCATCATTCAGCAGAGAGAAACAGCTAATTCTAGCATATTGTCTTTACAAATTTAACCAAACGCCAATCAGTCATAGGGCTCCAATTCATTTTACTGAAGAGCTTTGCATTAGCACAGGTGGCTGTTGTTTCTAGAATAACCTTGTCTCTCAACAGTGCTCAACGGAATTTGTTTTAAAGAGACTTATTTTATAATTTAATATTATATATATATATATATATATATATATATATATATATATATATATATACTATTTACATAGTTCGGACTGTTGTCCTCATATTTATTGACGTATTCACGACGTTTCAGCCGTTGTACGCGCCAACATTCTCCATGTAATATACAATGATATTTTGAACCGAACCGTTTATTTGCTCCACAGAGTTAGGGTATTCGAATTCCACGTGCCATGACTGTTCTCTTCGATTTCAACGCTGATTTCTATCTTGCTTTCTACGGTTCTTTCTGATGTAAAAAGTTCGAAATAGATATATATGAATCGACAGTGAAAATAGAGATAGATATGAATCGGCAGTGATAGAGAGATTGATAATGAGTAATTGTATTCCATCTAACAACTTTGGCTCTCGTGATTCTGTAATAATGTATTAAATAAGAGATATATATATATATATATATATATATATATATATATATATATATATATTGAACAATAAAAAATATTAAAAAATTAAAATCTTCAGGCACACTGGTTTGTATATTAATATTCTTTCGTTTTTATTATTATTTCATTTAGGTTCCTCGGCTAGTTTCGGCCAACCTCGCCATCATCAGGCGAAAAGAATTTCTGCTTGCTGGTAGCAGTGAACTACAGAAATTAATGTCTTGGTGGAGAAAATGAACTTTTGTCTGTAGTTTTCATTTGTTTGGTTTGTTTTTTTTATTTTTTAACGTGAATTTTGGTTAGTCCTTTTTTTGGTTAAACAGACTATTTTAAGTTGTTATTTGAGATAAGAGCTGGATGGATTCATGCTGCTCTGAATTCCCTTTGTCATTTTAACAGTTTTATTTGTTCCTGGAAAGGAGATGTGTCTCTGTTAAGTGTGTGTGTGTTATTTGGTTCTTAGAAAGTGAGTGAGTATGATGTGCGTAAGCGTGTCTATTACTATGGGTGTGTTTTATCATCTGGCTCATTAAGGAGTTAGCGAGTATGATGTGTATAAGTGTGTATATTCGTGTGGGTGTGTGTATAAGTGTGAGGCCTCAACACCTCCGTAAGCATGTCTTGTCTTAGGTGGGTGAGAAATGTGGGTAGGTCCTGATAGGGGTTATATATTAATACTACCTATATTTTTAAATTTGTGATTAAGCCCGTCTGGATAGTGCGTTTTTAGACGTCGTATCCACTTATTTTCAGGGAACTCTAAAATCTTTTTCATGTTATCTGCTCTGAACTTTGGCATGGGTTTTAAAATCGCGTTTTTCTAGGCGGAAATGTTGTTCTGCAGGTAATGATCTTTCATGGGGAGTCGATTTAATTCGCTTGCGATAATTATTAATTCTCTAGTGAAAAGGACTTTCAGATTTTCCTACATATTGTTTCTGGCATAGTGTGCATTCTAGGAGATAAATCATGTTATGAATTCTAGAGTTATTGTTATGATAGATTTTGAAAGTAGATTTAGTGACTGAGCTAGTGAATGAATTCGTGTGTCTAATGTTTTTAATGGTTGGGAAAATCATGTAGTTTTTGTTTTTGGCTTATTACAGATTTCTTTGTACCCTGAAATGGGGTTACTACCAATGATTTCTTTTAGGTTCTTAGGTCTACGATATGCTAGAAGGCCGGGTTCCTCAAATATTTTTAGGTCTGGTTTGAGATGTAGTATTTGCCAGCTACTTTTGATTATTTGGGATAATGGAGGCAGAGTGGGGTTGAAAGTGGTTACTAGAGGGATGCGGTTGGGTTTATTTTTAATCTTGTACATTAGGGTGTCTTCTCTAGGTGTGGAAATTGCTTTATTTATTTGTTCCCTGATTTTATATATATATATATATATATATTCTTTTATTGTAAATACATATATTTTTAAAACTAAACTTCTCACTATTAATCATCTGAGCGAAACCTTGCTAACTTCCATCAGTATGGCTGATGCTAACCTCCAGGAAAGTTACTCGACGCGCCTTCTCTGCTGAAATGAAGTGAAAAGTCTATATTGAATCCATTGCTAGATCAGTTACTGAGAAAATCGATTCACTATGTCGGGTTAGACATTTTTTCCGTCCAGAATCTATCTTACATATCTATATGTCTACCATTCGTCCATGCTTAGAATATTTCAGTCATATATGGTCCGGTGGACCTGCTATTTACCCTGAGCTCTTTGATAAGGTCCTAACAAGAATTTGCAATATTATTGGTCCTGATCTGGTGGTTCGGCTCCAGTTATTTTCCATCGCCGTAAGGTTGCCTCTCTCTCTGACTTTTCTATAAATACTTTCATGTTAATTGTTCGGAGAAGCTCTTTGCTATAGTACCTAGAGGTTTTTTTTTTTTTTTTTTTTTTTAATTAAGCACAGCACTAGATTGGCGTCGAGATCTCATCAATTTACGGTTGATCAGGTAGATGTAGCCGTAAATTCTATGCTAACAGTTTCTTGTCTCGCACTTCTCGATTGTGGAACTCCCTTCCAGCTCCATGTTTTCCAGCCAAATTAAATCTGAAAAAAATTAAATCTAATGTCAATCACTTCTAACTGTCCTCTTGATTACTCTCTTTCTGCCCATCATTATTGTTTCTGTTCTTAATTCTTCCACACTCTGTAACCCCTTGTGTGTTTTAGTGGCATTACTGCCTTGCTTGGGGTAATACCGATTATATATATATATATATATATATATATATATATATATATATATATATATTGGTTCTTGATGTCTATCTTAAAGCTGCGTATGATCGTATCGATAGAGACTTCATCTTCTCAATCTTTAGAAACAGACTTGAAGAGAAAATCAACATCCTCTA
Organism: Acanthosepion pharaonis; assembly: GCA_903632075.3. Classification (NCBI taxonomy): domain Eukaryota; kingdom Metazoa; phylum Mollusca; class Cephalopoda; order Sepiida; family Sepiidae; genus Acanthosepion; species Acanthosepion pharaonis. The sequence goes on along the minus strand of CAHIKZ030000959.1, from coordinate 475,496 downwards.
GCAAGTGTTTCAAGAAAAAGGACTCACTGTAAACCTTCCTAAAGCAGAAAACGCGATCTTAAATTGGAATGATATATATGAAAACAGTGATACATAATGTAGATAGATATTTATGTACATTAGAATTGAGGCGAACTACATTCTTTAGCTCCACCATTTATTAATCTTCACGGTTAAGACCCGCCATGCCACGCCCATTGTAGCAAACCACATTCTTTCCCCCTTCGTATTCTATTGGTGAGATGTAAGTTCCACTCGAGCAGCTGCTTCCCACGAACCGCTGTTTATTTAGTACCGATTCTGAAGATGATGGTTCTCCAATCACTAGAATCTTAACCTGTTCAAGTCTAGTGTCGACCGTTATATTCCTCTAAAGTTTGCAACTTAATATCTAACCCTCTACCTGAAGTGGTTTCTCAACTCATTGGAGGTTATTTAAAGCCAGCAAATATTTTTACATTTTAAGATCTTTTTCTAGTTAATAACAATTTAGTGA
>CAHIKZ030000959.1:420000-470000 GCA_903632075.3 Acanthosepion pharaonis | reverse complement strand
ATATAATTAAGACATGCGTGTCCGTCAACCTTAAACAATAATCTTTGTCTTTTTTACTTTTCAGTCTTTATGATGGTGGATACTTGATCTATCTCTTACTGTTATATCCCCGGGCAGCGCCGGGCTCTACTGCTAGTAATCTTATAAATATAAGAAATTATACTCGTCCGGAAAACCTTAGGTACTTTGATATGTAAATAAACAGACCAATATCCAAGAGAAAAAAGGTACAAAAAAAGAAAGAACAAAGAACATGTACGTCATCCGAAGACAATCCTCTAGCATCCTAGTTCAGAGTGCAAAGAAAAAAAACCGATACGGGTAAGAAAAATAACTAAATAAATGCTGAATAAACTAAGTAGAGCAAACCTAATTAAACCTAAAGAGTCAGATAAACCTACCAAGGTTTCACTTACGCGGATCGTCAGGGAACACTGGCTAAAGAGGTAATGTAAGAATGAAATATTATTATTATTATTATTATTAAGATGGACGGGCAACACTGGTCTTCACCTACCCCCTAAATCCCCACGCGCCAAACCCTGCAAACGACTTCAGTAGGCGGGGGCTAAATCACGTGAAATTACCATCGAAATGCGCTGCACTCTTCTGTATACTGGCAGTACCGGAGAGGTATAACTCCGTGATAATAAAACCTGAAGGGTGTTGTTTATTGTGTTCGTGGTAAATATTTGCACCAACTCCTTGTGACCAGCACTTCCAAAAAGTGTGGCTGGTTCTACTCAAGCCCTCACCGCTCTAAACAAATCTTTTGTGTGGATAATCTGCAGTTCAGTTCTGTGTTCCTTCTTTGCTATTCCACCTGAGCAAAAAGTCCACTGGCGAGAGAATTAAGGCGACGGGGACAGGTAAAGGATTAAAAACTGAACTGAAAGACACTCATACGTCGAAAACGGGTGAGTTCATCATATATATATATATATATATATATATATATATATATATATATATATATATATATATATATATGATAATATAAAGGACAAATAGGAATGTTTATCAATCTAACGTTTCACTTATATTAAAGCTTCATCAGAGAATAAGATATTTTGATGAAGATTTAATAAAAAGTGAAACATGTTAGATTGAGAACCGTTTTATATTCGTTCTTTACTTTCTGATTCTGTCGGACTCCAATGCATATTTGATCTATATTCGATTCGATGGGGAGAGGAAAATGATCATTCAGACCTTCAGCAATGGTACAACATTCACTTTCCATTTTCAAGAACCATCAACAAAACGGTGAATAAGTTTTAAAAAGAGGAAACAGTAGAGTGGAAATCTAAATCAGGAGGTCACAACGGCAAGAGGGATCATCATTTCAACTTAGAGCTAAAGAGAAAAGATCCAACTCAATACATAAGGCATTTGGCACGTGAGAGAGGAGTTTCAGCTATTACAGTTCAAAGAGCAGTGAAAATAAACTTGAAAATGAAATCCTACCTGAAACTTCTGACGCACTTTGTTACTCCAGGACAGGTAGAAGGTTAGAGAGGGCGAAGATCATCTTGAGTTGGAAAATGATCCTGAAATAATATATATATATATATATATATATATATATATATATATATATATATATATATATGAAGAAAAATATCCAGAAAAAACAAACAAAAATCTTAATATGCAATTATGCTGTATTAATGTTAATATAATGTCAACGTCGGTATATTTTAGACCATCATCAGGACATATTGATAAAACATAATTAACATTAGAACATATTCAAATTCAACATGAAAAAAGACGATGGACACAAGAGCACGACTAATCCAAATAGATAACTGAAATTTTTATATAAGCTCAGCGTTCCGTTTAAATATGATCACGTCGTCGTCACGTGGGCGATGTTGCGAAAACGTATTTGAAAATGATGTCAAAATATTAAACAAGTTATTATATATTAATAATAAATATATATATATATATATATATATATATATATATATATTTTGAATTTTATTTCAATCTTTACTGAGCTTCCGATTCTTAGCTATAATTAATTAATGATGAACATGTCATTTTCGTTTATGATCGATTTCATCACGATTCTTCTTGCTCAGAGTGCAATAGTATTATAAAAAAAAAACTCGGAGAATTCCAGAAAGATATCTTTAATCAGTTTTATCATATATAAGATACAACGGTTCAAATCTTAATCTAACAAATGGACAATTTTGCTGTTACACGATTTGGACAATTTTTCTGTTACATGTGTGTCTGTGTGTGTATGTGTGTGTGTGTGTGTGTGTGTGTGTGTGTGGCAAATCGATGACTGTGTCCAGTGAAGCCCTAGATGCTTTTGTAAATCGGTGTCGTCTGATGGCAAAGCGACAACAGAATTCAGTGAATGATAAGACGATGTCGATGCGCAGAGACCCAACGACCTCAAACCGGGAAAGAAAAATGTCAGCTTGTGATGATAGTTTAAATTCCAACCCAGGCCTTCGCCAACTGTCAGTTCCTCGTGATGTAACACTATATACTGTACGACGATGGAACGGCTAAGTCAAAAGAAAAATGACAACAGGTAAAATTTATGGATTCTTCAGTAATATCTATATATATAAAAAACATTAGTCTGTCTGTGTCTGTGTGATAGCTTTTCACCCGAGATCCATACACCCTTGGCATATACATTGTACAATAGGTTCTTAGCGTAAAAAATCGATAATTTCTAAAAAATCAATAATTGTTAAAACCGATCAAAAATCGAAAAATTCAACTTTTTTATCCGATTTCGTTCAGACTCGGTATGTAGGTTACTTACATCATGACGAGCTCAACGACAGCTCATTTTTATTTCTACGCCACAGCGTTTAGCGAAAAAATGCGAAAAAAGAAAAATCGTTTTCAACACTAATTTTAAACTAAAAACTCCCTCAATTTTCAAGCAATCTAATAAAAACTTCACTCAATTGTAGCCAACAATAAATTGATTGTTTCACAGTCATTTAACTTGATAATTGAGTTCACCCATATTGTGAAAACCCACACAAATAGCGAAAAATAGCATTTTTTACTGTTTTTTTCCTTATTTTTCGTTGAGTTTTCAAACAATGTTCATCAAACTTAGCAATTGCTTTATAAATGTACCCTCTTTTACATCCATGGTAGCACACTGACAAATTGAATTTCAAAAAATCCAAAATAATTGTGGCCTGATGTGGGTTTCCATGCTGCCTGTTTTACACCTTCATGTCTTCAGGTAACTTCGATTGAATAAATACAGATTACTTCTGTTATATTAGTAACTGCATTAATTCAAATTGTTTTTAATGAAAGTACTTTAAAGTAATTGAAGATAGACTCTGTTACATCTAAACATGATGTTGTTTTTGCTCCATTCTAATTGAACGCTTTTTTAATCCGACATTTTTATTACTTTAAATTTGATTATAATGGATAAGTGGGTAAATAAATTGTGTGCCGAGTGTATGGAAAATGGTTGGACGTGTCACGTGATGCCTATTGAGATTGGGTGTCGTGGGTTTCTGGGACATTCGGTCATTTCCTTCCTTTCAAAAATAGGCATCACTGGCCGTTGGTTGAAAAGCGTTTCGCATTGCCTTCAAAAAACTGTTCAACAGGCGTCAAGTTGGATTTGGTCTAGATCAAAACAAGCAAATAAAATGCACGCAACATCACGACCTAACATGCGCAAGTGAGATATTTGCGTTGTCGTCTATTTTATATACGATTGCGTCAATAACGGCAAACGCGTTCAAGAAACTTTCATTGCAGATAGATTTTACTTAAAGGAACGATTAATTAGCTTATCTTCATACCCTTCCTGGTGGCAAACGCTGCTGGTGGCGCCAGAGGTGGCGGTCCCGCCATAGCCACCGAAACCATGAGATCACCCCTGGTCGGCGGCTGATGAAGACAGGGTATCGCACGTGCTAACACACGTTGTATGTTATATATATATATATATATATATATATATATACAAAATAAAGTAATTTTTTTTATATAACATTATATATAACCTTAAAATATGAGAAAAAGAAATTGAATATGCAACTAGGATCTTTGATAATATTTATTTACGGTAACTTTCAGTTTTATACAAAAGAAAAGTGGCTTAAATTGCTATCTGTTTAAATTGTGATGTGGTTGGTTAATTATGATCACGTGATCAGGTATAGTAATTTTTACACCAAAAATTGTTTGTCATCATTTTTTTTGTCAAAAATTGTCTGTTATGCGGTTTCAGTGAGCGTCTCTAATGACAAGAAAGTGTTAAGTAGTTCAAGTGTCAGACATTGGATCTTAGTGACAAAAAAAAAGTGCAATGTACAATTAGCCAGATGCACAAGAATTGTTATTTGTGTGTGGATGGCTAACAATTTTTCACCTTATAGTAATGATAATAATAATAGGACATTTCTAAAAGAAACAAGGATGTTACTTATGCGTGTATGTGTGTGCTTGTGTGTCTGTAGACAGTCCTTAACAACTACACACACACAGACACACACAGACACACACACATATATATATAAAAGTGAACATTGAAGTCAACACTAAGAGGCGACAGGCTGTTTCATGCTTGACGCAATCGTCAGGCCACGAGTGTTGTTTTTTTTTCTCGGCTATTTATATATACGGGTCAGTGGTGCGTTGTGGGTAGTCTATTTTGCTGTTTATTTTACAGGAAGTTGTTTATTTTTTATTTATTTGGATTAAATTATTTTGCTGGTTTTTATTTATTTTTATTTTTTATTTTTCTTTCTTATCTTATATTAATGTCGCAAAAAATTGTTTTCTATCGCCTATTTAATCCCATAAATATAGCACCCCTTAAGAGTATATTTCTTATATATAGATAGTACATAGATTAAGGCAGCAACCTTTCTTTTAAACATCTTTCGTTAAATATGACAGACAAGGAAAATTTTATTAATTTTTTATGTATTTTTTTCCAACATTCGTACATTTTTCTGTTTTGTAGGAAAGAGGGAGTTCAAAAATGGTCCATATTGTCCATTGTCTCAAGCGTTTTCAACCGCTTCCTAAGACTAAGGAAGTGGTCGAAAGCGTTTGGGACAGTGGATAATATGGACAATTTTTGTACTGCCCGTTTCGCACCAAATGGGGAAATGTACGAACGCTGGAAAAACTAAATAAAAATTAATAAAATATCGGCTAGAACGTAAGTAAATATAAAAGTCGGCAGTCAAGTCAACACCGAGCGATGACAGTATGTTTCATGCTGGAACTCAATCTTCATATATTTATATATATACATTTATATATATTTGTGTATTTAGGCAGCAATCCTTCTTTTATGCACATTTCATTGAATACGACAGACAAGGTGCTTTTCTTTAGTTTTTTATACAATTTCTCATGCGATCTAGTAATTTGTTTTCTCTTCAGATGATAAATTATATAAAAACTGTCCCAATGTTCCTTTTATTCGAATGCTTTCGGCTATACATTTAGCCATTTTCTTATTTCTTATTTAACAGTTAAAATATTTAATCCTTGAAAATGGTTAAATGCTCGGATAAAAATAACATTCGGACAGTTTTTTATATAATTTATCATCTGAAAAGAAAAAAATTATTAGATCGCATGAGAAATTGCATAAAAAACTAAATAAAAGCACCTTGTCTGTCGTATTCAATGAAATACACACACACACATACTCACACACACACATATATATATATATATATATATATATATATATGTTTCCCCAATGGATTGTGAGGAACAGTTTTGGCATTTTATTTTATATATGCCTACTTCTGAATTATTATTTTTATGGGTGTTTTTACTTCTGATCATATCCATAATGTTTTTGGAAGTGGTCGTGAATATTTAGGTGTTGTTTTGATGGGACAAGTTGTTCTGGACTGTCAATGTTATGGAGTTGGTAGGTAGTATTATGTATGTGTTTTTGTTTAATTTATTATTTTGGATAATGTTGTTACTTGGTTGCGTTTCTGTATTCTTTCCTTTTGTCTCTTTTCATTTATTTTATCTCTATCTATATATATAGAGAGAGAGAGACGGACAGAAGGAGAGAGGGAAGGGTATATATATATATATATATATATATATATATATATCATAATAGAAATTCATCGAGTCGAGAAGAATCCTCAACAGAATACGGAAAGCACTGGATGACCCTTTCGTCCTATTTTGGGGTCTCATCAGCCTTGCGCATCCAATACCGAGATTCGAACCCGTACCTTCTCGATACAACGCAAACGTCATATCAACTGTACCAACTTGGACTACTTGGATGAGTATCACCACGGAATTTGTGAGTAGCGGCGCTGTATCGAGTCTATTCTATATATATATATATGGGGGGGGAGTGTTTGTATGTGTGTTTGAGTGTGTGTGTGTATGTGTGTGTATGTATTTATGTATTCACAGATAGCTTAATAGATAGCGGCGCAGAGTTCAACTTTACGCAGGTTTTTGGGAGATATGCCAAAAAGACTACGGTTATTCCGAACTAAAAAAGACGGGAAATTGTGGAGCACCATGATCGCTAACAACCTGAAGGGACACGGCGCATAGAAGAATTTCAACAGGCCAATTTTATCCTGTTTATTCATTTACTGCATCTTTTTAGATTTCGAATAATCTATACATCCAAATCAAAACTGTGCACACATTCTAAAATTGTACGTGCAAAAACTTATTGGAATTTTTTAAAAAAAATGAAACAGAAAAATCTTGTCAATTTTAATTTAACTTTTTTTTTAATGGATTGTTTCAACCTCAATATACTTGTTACATACAAAAACCTACTCTTGCAGAATGGAGGTGAGTTTTCATGCCTTTTTCCATTGAAATTAATTGGAACGCTTCGCCAATTTCCCTTCTATCCATTAACTCGAAACTCTAATCAACGCCAAATTGGTTAAACATCTTATTTCTCACGGACTGCTTTCGGACAAATAATATGACGTCCGTTTCATCACGTCTACCGCCGACGCGTTAACGGTCATCGCTAAATGTGTCTATCAAGCTTTAGATAAGAACGGCTAAGCTTGAACTGTAGCTCTAGATATCTCAAAGGCCTTTGACAGGGTTTGGCATGTTGGCCTTCCTCACAAGCTCTAGGGCTACGATGTCAAGGAATGTTAAACTATGTTAAACAAATTCCTAGTAAAAGACAGGAATTTCCAGGTTATAAAGTTGATGCAGTCTGAACCTGTTGAAACTTGATTAATGCATGGAATAATAATGCAAACACAAAATGTACTTAGAACAAAATGTATTGAAACAAGAAAGTGTACACAATATTTACATATAGTCTTTTGTATATTCCTGGGAAGACCGTTCCTGGAGAATGTGTTGACTTAGTCGCAGTCGGGCAGAGTCTCTGGTTGAATCTCTTGATTCCTTCCTCTCTTCCCGGTACCAACCATATTTATATGGTCGGTACTCCACTATGCAAATTAGGTGGATCCTACCACAACAGAACTCTTATTATTTGAAGCATTATTTACACTTGTTTTTTCTTTTTTGTTTTTTTTTTTTTTTTTTTTTTTTGGCTCATTCCAAAATTAATAATTACGCCTAAGGAATAATTATTTCAATTTCTAATTTTGAAATTTATATTACCTTTTACCAATCGTTACAGCATCACGTTTCGTAATTCAAAGAGGAAATCTCTCAAACACGCCTTAATTGAAAGCGGTTATGTGCAAAATGTTTCCAACGTTTTGTACCATTGTGGATTCGAATACAAAGGTCATCTCCACAAATTTGGTTTAATTCAATCGTTCCTAACAAATCGTGTAGCAAAGGTCGTGTTGAACGGACACGTTTCCAGATCATTTCATACTAACTCGGGGATTCTCCATGGCTCGATCCATTGGCCTACGCTCTTTCTTATCTTCATCAATGACCCCTCCAAGGCCAGCAGTTCCAAACAAGGGATTTACGCAGATGGCACAGCCATTTATAAGTAAATGGAGCAAATACGACCAAACCGACAGAGTAAAACTGACAACTGCCCTCCAAAATGACTTCCATTCAGTTGTTAACTGGGTTACCAAATGCCCTGTAAATGGCCCAAAAGCAAAAACTGCTTTCATTTAATGACCACAGATAAACTTTCCTGCCTGCCATCAGCATGGTTGAAGCTAGTCTCCAGAATAGGTCTACTGCTAGGAAAGTTGGTTCACTGTGTCGTGACAGAAAATTGTTCTCGTTAAAATCTATCTTGCACATAACTAAATCTACCGTTCATCGATGAATCGAATATTGATGCCATATCTTCTCTGGTGTATATCCTGATATTCTTGCGTCCTGAGTAAGACGATAAACTACACCCACCAGCAAGGCCTCTGATCAGGAGGTTTTTAATTGCTGGCGTTCCCAGGTGCACCCTGACCTGGGATGGTAGCACCTGTTAGGGTCCCAGCTATGGGCAAATAGTTAACTCCGAAAGAGGGTTAAAAATGCGTTTTAATACGTTTTACTTTGTAAAAAAAAAAAAATTATCAGCAATAAATTTTTGAAGAATTACCAGCAATAATTTTGAAAAAATTATTACCAACAATATCTTTTTGAAAAAAAAATATTACCAGCAATATATTTTTAAGGAAAAGAAATATTACCATCAATACATTTTTGAAGAAAAAAAAGTATTGCCAGCAATACATTTTTTTTAAATTATTACCAGCAATACATTTTTGAAGGAAAAAATTATTACCCGAAAACAAAATATTACGAGCAATAAAAACTTTGTCGGCATTAAATGAGTCATTGAGGTTGATATGCCGTAAAACAAAACAAAACAAACAAACCAAACCTGATATTCTTGACAAATGTACAAGAAAGTTCTGTTATGTAATCGATTCTGGCTTGACATCTCGTCTTCAGTCACTTTCTCACCGACGTGATGCGACTTCTTTCTGTCTTTTTTTCAAATATTTTCATGTCAACTGTTCTGATAAGCTTTTTTTCTAGTACCGCGACTACACGAATTCAAGCGTGCTACTGGATTGGCAATTAGGTCTCATCGTTTTACTGTCGAATTACCTCGGCGCAACCGCCACTTCTATTTTAACAGTTTATTTTCTCGCACTTCTCGCCTGATGAACTCCTTTCCTGTTTATTGCTTGCTTGATAACTACAATCTTCAGAAACTTTAATATCCATCCTCTGCCTTCTTGAACCATGTTCTTTTCTTCCCTCGATCCTACCCGCAAGAATCTTCTCATTTTCTTTCAACCCAGCATCCTAGTGTCGTTATCAACTCAATTGGGGTAAAATGATTTAAGAAGGTGTTACACTATGTGAAATAAATTCCTATTCCAAGTAAAAGATAGGAATTTCCAGGTTATAAAATTAACGCAACAGTTATTTGAACCTTTATTAGTTGAACCATCCTTTGGCCTTGCGTCGTGCCGGCTCATTCCAAAGTTAATAAATATCCTTAAGGAATAATTATTTCAACTTCCAGTTCTGAGATTTGAATTATCTTCTGCTAAGCGTTACAATATCCAGTTTCGAAATTCAAAGAGGAAATCTCTCAAAGACGCCTGCATTGAAAGCAGTTACGTGTAAAAGTTTCCCAACGTTTTGTATCGTTGTGATTTCAAATACAAAGGTAATCTCCCCGAATCTGACGAGTGCAGAAATTAATTTACCTGGGAAAGTTTAAAAAAAAAAAAAAAAAAAGGAAAAAGGAAAATTCAATTTATATCTAATCAGAAAAGTTTTTGTGCTTTTGATGAAAAAAAAAATGTTTTCTGATCACACCACCCAAAAAATCAATTCTTTTTCTTGAAAAGTCTCTTTTTTTTTTTCTTTTTTTTTTTTTTGGTGGGGGAGGAAATATTGTCCTTTCTGAAACTTACCTAAGTTTTGGTTTGGTTTGGTTTGGTTTGGTTTGGTTTACGGCATATCAACGTCAATGGGTTATTTAATGCCGACAAGATTGTTAGGATAGTTTCGTATGAAGAGAATACATATTCTTTGTACGAAATCATTTTGGTTTGAATTGTTTTACGGCATATCAACCTCAATGGGTTATTTAATGCCGACAAGATTTTTAGGATAGTTTCGTATGAAGAGAATACGTATTCTTTGTACGAAATCATTTTGGTTTGAATTGTTTTACGGCATATCAACCTCAATAGGTTATTTAATGCCGACAAGATTTTTAGGATAGTTTCGTATGAAAAGAATACGTATTCTTTGTACGAAATCATTTTGGTTTTGATTGTTTTGTTTTACGGCATATTAACCTCAATGGGTTATTTTATGCCGACAAGATTTTTTGGATAGTTTCGTATGAAGAGAATACGTATTCTTTGTACGAAATCATTTTGGTTTGAATTGTTTTGTTTTACGGTATATCAACCTCAATGGGTTATTTAATGCCGACAAGATTTTTAGGATAATTTCGTATGAAGAGAATACATATTCTTTGTACGAAATCATTTTGGTTTGAATTGTTTTGTTTTACGGCATATCAACCTCAATGTTTTATTTAATGCCGACAAAATTTTTAGGATAGTTTCGTATGAAGAGAATACGTATTCTTTGTACGAAATCATTTTGGTTTGAATTGTTTTGTTTTACGGCATATCAACCTCAATGGGTTATTTAATGCCGACAAAATTTTTAGGATAGTTTCGTATGAAGAGAATACGTATTCTTTGTACGAAATCATTTTTGGTTTGAATTGTTTTGTTTTACGGTATATCAACCTCAATGGGTTATTTAATGCCGACAAGATTTTTAGGATAATTTCGTATGAAGAGAATACATATTCTTTGTACGAAATCATTTTAGTTTGGATTGTTTTGTTTTTACGGCATATCAACCTCAATGGGTTATTTAATGCCGACAAAATTTTTAGGATAGTTTCGTATGAAGAGAATACGTATTCTTTGTACGAAATCATTTTGGTTTGAATTGTTTTGTTTTACGGTATATCAACCTCAATGGGTTATTTAATGCCGACAAGATTTTTAGGATAATTTCGTATGAAGAGAATACATATTCTTTGTACGAAATCATTTTTGGTTTGAATTGTTTTGTTTTTACGGCATATCAACCTCAATGGGTTATTTAATGCCGACAAAATTTTTAGGATAGTTTCGTATGAAGAGAATACGTATTCTTTGTACGAAATCATTTTGGTTTGAATTGTTTTTGTTTTACGGCATATCAACCTCAATGGGTTATTTAATGCCGACAAGATTTTTAGGATAATTTCGTATGAAGAGAATACATATTCTTTGTACGAAATCATTTTGGTTTGATTGTTTTGTTTTTACGGCATATCAACCTCAATGGGTTATTTAATGCCGACAAAATTTTTAGGATAGTTTCGTATGAAGAGAATACGTATTCTTTGTACGAAATCATTTTGGTTTGAATTGTTTTGTTTTACGGTATATCAACCTCAATGGGTTATTTAATGCCGACAAGATTTTTAGGATAATTTCGTATGAAGAGAATACATATTCTTTGTACGAAATCATTTTGGTTTGAATTGTTTTGTTTTACGGCATATCAACCTCAATGGGTTATTTAATGCCGACAAAATTTTTAGGATAGTTTCGTATGAAGAGAATACGTATTCTTTGTACGAAATCATTTTGGTTTGAATTGTTTTGTTTTACGGCATATCAACCTCAGTGGGTTATTTAATGCCGACAAGATTTTTAGGATAGTTTCGTATGAAGAGAATACGTATTCTTTGTACGAAATCATTTTAGTTTGAATTGTTTTGCTTTACGGCATATCAACCTCAATGGGTTATTTAATGCCGGCAAAATTTTTAGGATAGTTTCGTATGAAGAGAATACGTATTCTTTGTACGAAATCGTTTTGGTTTGAATTGTTTTGTTTTACGGCATATCAACTTCAATGCGTTATTTAATGCCGACAAGATTTTTAGGATAGTTTCGTATGAAAAGAATACGTATTCTTTGTACGAAATCATTTTGGTTTTGATTGTTTTGTTTTACGGCATATTAACCTCAATGGGTTATTTTATGCCGACAAGATTTTTTGGATAGTTTCGTATGAAGAGAATACGTATTCTTTGTACGAAATCATTTTGGTTTGAATTGTTTTGTTTTACGGCATATCAACCTCAATGGGTTATTTAATGCCGACAAAATTTTTAGGATAGTTTCGTATGAAGAGAATACGTATTCTTTGTACGAAATCATTTTGGTTTGAATTGTTTTGTTTTACGGTATATCAACCTCAATGGGTTATTTAATGCCGACAAGATTTTTTAGGATAATTTCATTATGAAGAGAATACATATTCTTTGTACGAAATCATTTTGGTTTGAATTGTTTTGTTTTACGGCATATCAACCTCAATGGGTTATTTAATGCCGACAAAATTTTTTAGGATAGTTTCGTATGAAGAGAATACGTATTCTTTGTACGAAATTATTTTGGTTTGAATTGTTTTTGTTTTTTTTACGGCATATCAACCTCAATGGGTTATTTAATGCCGACAAAATTTTAGGATAATTTCGTATGAAGAGAATACATATTCTTTGTACGAAATCATTTTGGTTTGAATTGTTTTGTTTTACGGCATATCAACCTCAATGGGTTATTTAATGCCGACAAAATTTTTAGGATAGTTTCGTATGAAGAGAATACGTATTCTTTGTAATGAATCATTTTTTGGTTTGAATTGTTTTGTTTTACGGCATATCAACCTCAGTGGGTTATTTAATGCCGACAAGATTTTTAGGATAGTTTCGTATGAAGAGAATACGTATTCTTTGTACGAAATCATTTTAGTTTGAATTGTTTTGCTTTACGGCATATCAACCTCAATGGGTTATTTAATGCCGGCAAAATTTTTAGGATAGTTTCGTATGAAGAGAAAACGTATTCTTTGTACGAAATCGTTTTGGTTTGAATTGTTTTGTTTTACGGCATATTAACCTCAATGGGTTATTTAATGCCAACAAAATTTTTATTGTTGATAATATTTTTCTCAAAAATGTATTTGTGGTAATATTTTTTTCTTTCAAAATTTTTTGTAATATTTTTTCTACAACAAATCTATTTCGGGCAAAAAAAAAAAAATTCTTCAAAAATCTGTTTCCGGTAGTAATTTTCTTTCAAATATCACTGGTAATATTTTTTCTTTTTATTTTTCAAAAAAAATCTATAACTGGTAATATTTTTTACAAGGTATTTCTGATTAAAAAGAAACCCTATTTTTACACTTTGATAGTGTTTTGACCCCCGTTTGGCGTTGACCCCGTAACACCAGCAATTAAGTGGTGGTTCCATGCTTTTCAAAACCTCCTGATCAGTGGCCTTGCTGTTGGATGTAGTTTATCGTCATACCCAGGACTGTTTGTTTTGGTCTGATATCTTGTAAATATACCACTTTGCAGGTAGCCTGTCTTATCATTACAATTGCATAGGGATTTCGATTATCACTGTATGTCTCATATTTTTACCAAAACCAAGCAAAGCTTAGTAAATAATTCAGTATATTTAACAAAAGTGACACTTATTGACGATTTATCTCAACTGGTCGCTGCTAGTAATGGGATCATATTAAATGTTTCATGATACAGTTTGGTATACAAGTGCTCCTTTTCTTAATATACTGAAAATATCTCCTACCTATGAGATTTGTTAAGCCTGAGCAAAAGTTTTCAGCTTATTTACTGTTGGACTAGTTTTAAAATCAAATGTTGAATGAATATGTACCTTTCGGGTGAAATCGAACCTGAATTTCAACGATCATTTACACGTCGAGTTACACATGATATCCTCCCTCCCTCTCTCCCTCTCCCTCTCTCTCTCTCTCTCACACACACACACACACACACACACACACATTTTAAGCTTTAAGAAACAGCAGATATTTTATATATATAATGCTTAATATTAAAAATATTAAAATAATATTTAAAATATTAAAAATATAGCGTTAATATTATATAAAAATGATTATTTAACATTTAAATATCAATTTTTCCCGACTTCAAAAATTCATGGTAAAATTTCTTCTGAAGACAAACCGACTGGAAATTTTAGCAAGAAACTTCGAAATCCAGAAAAAAATTGATATTTGAAAGTTAAGTAATCTTTTCATATAATAATAATAATAACAATAATAATAATAATAATAATAATAATATATATATATATATATATATATATATATATATATATATAATTATTTATATATTATATGCGCGGTACTTATTAGAAAGCGCTCAATATCAGAGATAGAGCTAACGTATTTGGTTTTGCGATCGTCAGACAATTGTCTGAAGATCGCAAAAGTGATAATAAGCGTGACTGATTCTACTCAAGCCCTCAACGCTCTAAACAAATCTTTTTTGTGGATAGTCTGCAGTTCAGTTCTGTGTTCCTTCTTTGCTATTCCATCTAAGCAAAAAGTCCACTGGTGAGAGAGTTAAGGCGATGGTGACAGGTAAAGGATTAAACTGAACTGAAAGACACTCATACGTCGAAAACGTTGATGAGCTCATATATATATATATATATATATATATATATATATATATATATATATATATATATATATATATATATATATATATATATATATATATATATATATATATATATATATATATATATATATATATATATATATATATATATATAAAAAAACCATTTTTGGTCCTGTAAATGGATAAAGGCGTTAGTTAGATCCAGTGACAAGACCCAAAGAGTGTGCGTTCAATACCCGGTTAAGGCAGTGGAGAGCTTTCAGGTATAAAATTAACAGGAGATACCTGATAACTAACATCCATTAGACATGTCACGTGGAACTAGAACAGGTTATCCCAGCTAACGAAATAAATGGTTCAGTTGGACATTCCAACCACCTGAAGAAGCCCGGAGCGTACAACTGCCGAAACGTTGTAATATTAGGTTGTCCGAAAAGTTCGTAAACACTTCCAAAAAATTGAAAAAAAATTGAAATTTTACTCGCCAAGTAATAACAAAAACAACAAAAATTATTCCTCAAAATAAAGACGATCATTTTCCAAGACATTCTGCCATCGATCTGCAAGCTTTCGGATCTGGTGAAAGTACCATTCAGCCGGCTTCGAATCAAAGAATTCTTGACACGCTTCCTCGACTTCATCAAACGAGACGAATCGGCGGCACTTCAGAAAGTGTTGCATTGAACGGAAAAGGCCGTAATCTGATGGAGCACAGTCAGGACTGTAGGCTGGATGTGGCAGAACCTTAACGCCGTCCAGCTCTTCAAATTTGTCTTTGGTCTTCCTGGCGGTGTGCAGCTTGGCATTGTCCTGCTGCATCAAAGCGCGCTTTCGGTTGATCAGAGTCGGGTACTTTTGCTTCAACTTTTCGTAGACCCGCTCCAGTTGCTGACAGTAAAGTTCGGCACTGAGGGCACGACCATTCGGAACCAACTCAAAATTCACGATTCCTTCAAAGTTCCGCCAAACGCACATGACTTTCTTGCCGAATTGATCTTGTTTTGGAACCGACGGTGTCTCTTGCTCTTTCTGAACCAATCGCTTGTCTCGATTGTGCTGGACCAGATAGACCCATTTCTCGTCCGATGTCGCAATGCGCTTCCCAAAACAATTAAAAATTGCATAAAAATTCAATTTTTCGCAAGCGTTTACGAACTTTTGGGACAACCTAATAAATATGGCGACAAAGATGAGGACAATAGTCCGAATAATGTAAATAATGCATATTATATTATATTGTTATATTATAATATTATTATATTAAAATTCATATATGCACCTTATCATTCCTTTCTGACGGTTAATTTTATATTATATTACATTATATTATTAGATTTATTATATTATATTATTATATAATATTATTATTATATTACAATATATAATATTTTTATATTATATATTATATTTTATATATTGTATCATTATATTATATTATATCGTTATACTATAATATTATTATATTAGAATTCAAATATACACCTTATCAATCATTTTTGACGATTATGTATACATGTAAGAGCTGGCTCTTTGAGATTTATACAAGCAAGTTGAGGCCATTGTTAAATAAATAAAAAAAAGAAGAAAATATTGAGGACATGATCGAACTTTGGAAAATTTAATCGATACGTAACAAGCACTTCTGTGAGTCTGCGCACATAAGAATCAATCAGTCTGATTGAACTCTTGTTCAATTTGATTTCACATTTTTCTTTTAATTTTTTTTTTTTTTTTTTTGCTTTTTTAGTAATGGACATTATTGATTTGTGATTGTGGCTGGAGGCCTTGTTTGGAAAGAATAAACATCATTGCCTTTTAGCAGATACTAAAATGGCCTGACACGATTAAAGATTATAATGATTATATTTAGATCGAATTTCAAATGAAAAATTATTGCTTCCATCATTATTATTATTATTACTAGCCGAATTACACGTACCTTGATGCCTGTCACACATGTTTTGTAAGAAAATGATGATTAATTTTAAATCATTGTTATAATTTGTGAAGAAAAATGATGCATTTCAATGTTACTCAATGGTCTTGCAAATGTGACCTCCATCTTCTGGCTTTCTCCTTCTACGATTTGGATACAGGTCATTCGCTTGTTCAAATTTAAATTTAATTTAAATCAAAGGGGAAAAATTCAGTGAGGGGTTTGTACAAAAACAGCTTGATCTAACCCATTTAATATATATTTGGTGCAATACTTGAATAAATGAATTGATGAGCAGAGTTCAAAATTGATATAACACTTGAATTGTCGCCGCAAATATGTATTGTAAGGCACTGCCTTCTGAATGGTAATTTCTTGCTCCATATCGTCTCATTTTGATCTTGCCGATTTGACCTCCATATTCTGATTTTCCCCCTTCAATATTTTGGATAGGAGTCATTCCCTTGTTCCAATGTAAATTTAATTTAAATCAAAAGGAAAAGAAAAAGAGTGGGGATATACAATTTTTCACTTTGGAGGTGCCCCTCCGGTGACTCTCTTTGATCAAAATAAAATATAGGAGTCATTCCCTTGTTCAAATTTAAATTTAATTTATACCAAAGGGAAAAATATTCAGTGGGGGTGCCCCACCTCCGGTGATCCACTTTCATCAAAATTAAATATACTTATCCAAGTAACCTGGATAATGTATATTCAGAATATATATGGTTATTGGGCTATAGCTCCAAACGCTACGAGGAGTTCGATAACAGACAGTCAAAGGCTACATCTTTATATATAGAGAGATTATATTTCATTATTTTGTTGTAGAGTAGAACTCAGCGTACTTTCTGATCTTCCATACTTACGTGACAATGGATTGCTCCTACTTCCAAATATGTCAAGTAGCGACATTAGAGTAGGATTTGAGTAGTATTTGATTTACTAAAGTATTTCCGTTCTATATATGAGCATTCAGTAAACTACTTTTTTGTTTCCTCTGCTTAGTCTTCTGTTCCTTCGATACTATCTCTCTCTCTCTCTCTCTCTCTCTCTCTCTCTCTCTCTCTCTCTCTAACTACCGGTCTCCTTTATTCTCGGCTCTTTCGAACAAAGACGACATTATTTTTTTTTGATAGAGTAAGTAAACTAAGATTTAATATTTTTAGTAAAACTTCGGCATCCAGCCAGTAACCCTTTGTTCCAATCATGAAGAAAACATCGGTTCTCATTGGATAACTGAAGTTAAGCGGCGTTGATCAACCTCAGTAGTCAGATGGGCGACTGCCTGGGAACAACAGGTCGCCCGAAATATGTTTTGATTTTGAATAACCCACAAAAGGTTGAAAAAATGTAAAAAAAAAAAAATTCAAATCAAATCCAGTAGATAATTAATTCTACAGAGTGTCCTAAAACCTGGACAATAGGAAATCTTATTAACTATTATATATATATATATATATATATATATATATATATATATATATATATATTTTTACCTTCACAGATTAAACATGGTTTTGCCGAAAGAAAAAAAGAATTGGTCGCTTTTTCTGCGGTATGCTAAAGGAGAAGGTGTACTCAATCAAAACCACAGATGCCACGCACTTGATTGAACGGTTAAAGAGTGAATATGCTAAAATTGACAGCAATGTGGAGTTATTGCATCGAGTTCACGTCAATCTTGCAAAGTGCATCAACCTTTGCATCACAAATGATGGAAATCATATTGAAGATTTTATTTGTTAATATTCCAATTCAATAAAACGTTGCTAAAATTTTCATTTCTTGCCTATATGTCTAGACTTGGGGTGACGCTGTATATACGCAAACTTTATATGTCCGTCAGAAATTCAGCGCCCTTTTCATTTCCAAAACAATTTACGAATCCCGATCAACTTCCACGCCTCTCGTCAGTGTTGTCTCAATTGTTATTATAATTTTAAAAAAATGTCTCTTCAAAATCTGTGAATAGATTGCCAAGCATTCATAGCTATATAAGAAGACCAATATTACATAACAGTTCAATACTCTTTTTTGTTTTCACGTCTACATATTAAACATGGTTTTGTCGAAAGAGGAAAGAATTAACTTCTTTTTTTTCATATGCCAAAGGAGAAGGTGTACTCAATGAAAATCACAGATGCAACACACTTGATTGAACACATAAAGAGTGAATACGAAATGTGGAGTTATTGCATTCGTCTTTTTCATGTTGAATTGTATATGGTCTATGTTAATTATGTTTTATGAATATGTCCTGAAGATGGTCTATTAGACTGAAACGTCCGACGTTGACATTAAACATTAAAACAGTATAATCGCATATTAGGATTTTTGTTTGTTTTTCAGTATATTTTTCTTCATATATATATATATATATATATATATATATGTGTGTGTGTGTGTGTGTGTGTGTGTGTGTGTGTGTGTGTGTATATATATATATATATATATATATATATATATATGTATTAAAAAAGTAGATAAACCGTCAAAATTTTTTTGGTTGATATATGGATTTTTATTTTCAAATATATATTATACACTATTTTCCATAATTCTGCTACACAGGTTTCTGGTTTCGCGATCTTCTTCAAACAAAGGATAGATATTTCCGCAAAATTATAAAAATGAATTTTTTGCGTGGTTGCGATTCAAATGTATTTCTTAGACTTGTGATAAGAGTTTGTATATATATATATATATATATATATATATATACATTCCATATAGTTCTCGTGTTAATATTTCGTTCTTTCGCGTGGTACGACGTCATAGAACTGCATTATGAATTTACGATTTGCTTGAAGAAGGTCGCAAAACCAGAAACATGTTTAGCAGAATTATGGAAAATATAGTATAATATAATTTTTTTTTTTTTTAAATCCAAATATCAGACAAAAACGTTTAAGGTCTATCTTTTTAAAATATCCACTCTTCTCTCGTTGGAATAACTATAACCTCTTCCATATATATATATATATATATATATGTGTGTGTGTGTGTGTGTGTGTGTGTGTGTGTGTGTGTGTGTGTGTGTATTTGAACTTTATTTTAATCCTTTATGGGCTTCCGATCCTTAGCTATGATTAATTAATGATGAACAGCTCATTTTCGTTTATGATCGATTTCATCACGATTCTTCTGTTAAGCTTGGGGAATAATTATGCATTCTTATTGCTCAAAGTAGAGTCCAATAGTGTTATACAAACCTCAGAGAATTCCAGTAAGATATCTTTAATCATTTATAAGATACAACGTTTCAAAACTTAATCTAACAATTGTACACTTTTGCATTTACACGATTTGGACAATTTTACCGTTACACCCGGTATATATATATATATATATTGTCATCCGCAGACATACTGTTTCGCTGTATTACATTTCATCAGTGTGGCTAGACATCCGGTTGCCTCTTGCTAGGATCGAAACCCGACTGAAATGGCGCCAGTCAGGGATCCTACCACTAATCCGCCGGAAGGGATGAAGGTGAATTTAAGCGTATTTATTTTTAGATAAACACACAGTGACTGAGAGAAGTCGATTCGATATACCAAAGCGTCTTGCATTATTATCCGTAATAGTCACTGTTTACAAAAGAGAGATATGAACATTTTACAAAGTATATTGTAAAAATAACAAGTCTCTATAGAGACATAATTTACATATTTGTGTGTATGTGCGGGCTTTTCCATAAACTGCTTAAGTTAATTTCCCGCTAAATCAATTTAAAACATTCTAAAACTTTATGGACCCTCGTTTTCACGATTCTTTCGTTTTTAAGATCATTCTTGTTTTTGCTTACAGCTATAAAAGAAAGTCGATTCCATTTAAAACAAAAAGAAAGTCAACAGCACAGACAAAATAGTAAAGGCATTCAATAAGTTTGCCGCCTCGTTCTCATATTTAGCAAACGGTACAGAATCTACATAAATATTTTTAGAAAGTCTACGAGATCAAAAGAGATATAGCGTAAATATATTACCGAGTTAACTATTCTTTGAGTCATGTGACGTACATATGACGTCATCAATTTTTACTCAGTGTTTTTTTTAAGTGTTTTGGGCGTTCTTTTAGCTGGAGATGATTTTTTATTATATAAAAATTTAAGAAATAATACGATATGGCTAAAAGACAAGGTATTTAAAACGTTTTCTTTTGAACAATAACAAACCATCCTTTTCTAACAGATATACTCAAAATATATTTCGAGGGCTAAGTCACAAAATAGCCGTTTTCTTTTAAACAAAAAGTAACCATCTCTTTTAGCGGATATAATCAAAATACATTACGGGAACTATAACATAACGTATTCAGATGGGTACTTTTATAAGTAAATCGTTTTGACGGACATGTTCATATTATATTTAGGGAGCTAAAAAGAAAATATGCAGAGGTTTGTTTGTTTTTTTTAAACAATTTCAGCTTGTAAAGATGTAGACAATTTTATCGCATTCAAATATGTTCTTTTATACAATTGTAACACCTTATCCTCACCCCACTGGATTCACGCACTCCACAAGACCAGCCATTGGTCCGGTATGATCCAGTATTACAGGTTAGACGCAAGTCTCCGATTCCCAATGTCAATTCGAAGCCACCCTCTAGCCACGTTGTGATTGTTTTGATCCTGGTGTGTGGTCATCGGATCGTAAACATCCGGAAGCTCTCCGTTGGTCCACCTGCAAGTTCGTCGGGTGAGAATCAGGTTAAAAGAAAAATAAATATAACCAAGTCGATTCGATTTTGAAAGAACAAAATTTTATACATATATATATATATATATATATATATATATATATATACACAAAAAAAAATTCTTGTTGCACAAGGTTGTATGTTTCATGTATGTGAACAATAACCAAACAAACACAGATACTTCGAAATATTTCAGTAAAGGAGAGATGTGGCTTTCGTTTTAAACCTTTTTTGTCTGTTCTTAGCGCAACTGCTACAACCTTCGATGTTCCCGTTCTCAGTGGTAGTAGTAGGAGGGGCAGTAGTGGTACTGAGATGTTCGCGGCGGTATTTCGCTTCTTCGTCCTCAGCTTCAGCAACACACAGCAGACACTTCCTTTTCAATCTCTGACGTCTCTCCACTTAGTACGACTGCATTCAAAGACAGACGAAACCAAATCTCTGCCTCCTCCGGTTGACTCGCCTCTTTATTAAGAGAATCGGCCTTACGTCTCAGACTGGTGACGTATCTGTTTTTATAGTGCGAACGTACTGACATACTACCAAAGTACAAATTCACTCCTCCGAGAATAAACAATTTACTTTTTCATCGATTCGTTTCCAAGACGCTATTGTTTATCACCTCTCTATTAATTAATCTATCGCTCTTTGTAAACTACAGAGATTCTTGTCTTAAAAATAAATTCTAGATCAAAACATCCTTAATTTTAACTTCGGTTCTCCTACTGTCAAAATCCATTTCTTTTTTTAAAGTTCCAAATTATTATTGTTCCAGTAATTTTCTATTAGTAATCTTATATCCTTTGTACACTTACAAAAAGATTTTATTTCGTGTTCTAGATTAACTTTCTGTAATTTTTTGCCCCAATCTAATAAAAGGGTTTCCCTGCAAATCCCAGCAGCGTATTTGGAGCCTTCCTGTATGTTATTTAAGGGCATCTTAGATTTTATTGTCGGAATCGACAAACAGCTGCTACATGAATCAAGGATGCTCCGGTTTATAAGGAAAACGACGCAGAAGAATTAGATAACCCTCTTTCATTCATGATATAGGTGATCAAGGCTCTCCAGAATTTGCTGTACTTCGAAGATCTTAATAAATTTTATCTTTTCGTTATCTCTCATAAATCTTGTTCCGCCATACATTTAAGGACATCATGTGTTGCTTCCTTCTGTCTCTCTTGCCTTAAATCTGTCCTGTGAGTATTAAATTCTCGAAATCCTTTTCCCTCATTATGTTACCTAAAAATTTTAACTTTCACTTCCTGGTGTTAAGTATATGTCTTTTTTTTTCCATTTTCTCTAAAACTTCCTCGTTGCTCACGTGTTTAGTCCAGGATATTTTCATCATCCTTCTATAGAGCCATATTTTTGTTGCTTCAAGCCTCTACGTCATCTTTACGGAGACTGTTCAACATTGACTGCCATATAGGATTTGGTTGGTTGATTTGTTTTATGGCATATCAACCTCAGTGGGTTATTTAATGCCAACAAGATTTTGAAATAGATTCATAGCGATAGTTTGATAAAAAAATGTTTGTATATATACATATATATTTGAACCATTTTTCAATTACTCATATTTTCGTTTAGGAAATTTAGTTTGTATTGCTGTTTTTTAAGTATTGCTGATAATTTTTCCTCCAAAAATTATTGCTGGTAATATTTTTTATTACAAAGTATTTCTGGTATTAAAACCTATTTTTACGCAAGTTTGGGTGTTAACTATTTTCCCATATCTGGGACCCTAACAGGCGCTACCACCCCGAATTAGGGTGGACCTGGGAACATCAGCAATTAAGAGGTGGTTCCATGCTCCTCAAAACCTCCTGATCAGAGGCCTTGCTGTTGGACATAGTTTATCGTCTTACCCAGTAGAGGCCATATAGGAGAACCGATATTACATAACAGTTTGGTACTCTTTTCTTTGTTTCTAGCGATTTTTTTCTATTTTTTAATACTTTGCTCAGCTTTTGGAAGGCATATTTCTCTATCCCAGTGAGCTTTCGGATTGACCGTTTCGCCATTTGCTAATACTCTGCCAAGATATTTAAATTTTAATTTTGTTATCTCCAAATTGTAATCTGCATGTTGAGCTGTTTCTTTTGCTAGCAACGATTTTTCTTTTCAAAAAAAAAACAAAAAAACCCAACAACATTACAAAAAGCGCTTCAGGTGTACGTCAGCAGATAGAAGATTCCGTAATAGAAAATGAAATAATGCTTAGAAAACTGAAATCACAAAGGAATGGAAAGAAAAAAAAATAGTGAAATTAAATTCGCGAAATGCTTTTCGGCGCGCCAGACGCATATCAATAATTGACAGAAGGTTGGGAAGGATGCAACGAGCGGAATTAAAGTGGAAAATATCGGGGGTTGGGGTCGGAATGTAGGCTTTGTGAGTGGAATGAATTGAAATGATTCGTTATCTTTGGTGGTGACACTGGAATGCAGGTGGCGAAAAGAATTTCTCATCCAATATGATGACTTTATTTCCTTTACGATTTCTTCTTATATTTCTACCGTTCTGTCTTCATAAATGTATCAGGTAATTCATATCTATCTATCTATCTATCTATCTATCTATCTATCTATAGATTTCTTTATATCTATCTGACGATGTCCATTTCTTTCTTTCTTTCTTTCTTTTTATCTATCTATCTATCGCATCCGGTTCATATCTATCTATCTATCTATCTATCTATCTATCTATCTATCTATCTCATGCTGTTAATTTCTATCTACCTATCTATCTATCTATCTATCTATCTATATATCTATCTATCTATCTATCTATCTCACGCTGTCCATATCTCTCTATCTATCTCATGCTGTCGATTTCTTTCTATCTCACCATGTCCATTTCTCTCTATCTATCTATCTATCTATCTATCTATCTATCTATCTATCTATCTATCTATCTATCTATCTATCTATCTCATGCTGTCCATTGCTATCCACGTAAATTCCTATAGAAATCTGCAGCATTGAACAAAACGAATGAAAAATTATCACATTCATACAACAATTGATAAATATTATAAATCTAGCTAGCTAGCTAACAATAGATAGATAGATAGATAGATAGATAGATAGATAGATAGATAGATAGATAATATTTATCAATTGTTGTACGAATGTATTTGATGATTTATTCATTTGTTTTGTCCAAATGAATTTCTATATAAAATCAAAAGCGAAATCAAAAGAAGATAAAAGTTGTGTAATCAAAAGAATCCCTTTAATTCGGATAAGCTACAAAATGTAGTGATAGTTCACGTTTAAAAGCTCTTTGTTGTACAATACTTTTAATTAGATAAGTGCGAAAAGTTCATTCACATTGAAGTACAACGACACATGTTTATAGCCAATGCATATTTCGTGTGTGACACAGAATTTCCCTCGTCATTACGTATGCGTTTGTGTTTTTGTAAGTAATAAACGGGTCGCAGGAGTTACTCGGCTATGAAATGTTGTTGGGAAAAATTTATCGTTCAGCGGTATGTCGGAAGTAATTGGTCAAAAACAGACGAAAACTAATGATTTATAATGTTGTGTCGATCAGAAATGGATGCCGTAGGATTTGGGAAGAGAATCGATAATAGATTCTTATTAAAAAGTAGTTTGCTATTTAAATGATTTTTATTGTCGCAAACAAAAGCTAAAGTTTACTTAGAATAAAGACTTCTAATCGAATGGAAATAATAATGATTAATTTTTTGGACATGTTATTGGATTGAGTGATTGTTTTTTACGGATAATCAACCCTTTACAGGTTATTTAAAGCCAAAATATATTCTTAAATTCTAAGAATTGGAGGGGAATAATAGCGATTGATTCGTTTTCAATGCCTTACCAAGCCTTTTCAGGTTATTTAAAGCCAGAAAATATTTTAGATTGTAAGAACGGGGGGGGATAATAGACGTTGATTAAGTGGTTGATTCGTTTTCTACGGCTTATCAACACATTGCAGGTTATTTAAAGCCAGAAAATATTTTAGATTGTATGAATTGGTAGGGGAGAGATAATAGTGGTTGATTAATTGGTTGATTCGCTTTCAATGGCTTACCAACCCTTTTCAGGTTATTTAAAGCCAGATAATATTTTTAGATTGTAAGAATTGGAGTGGGGAGCCGTGAGAAAATCGTGGTTGATTGATTGATTGAATCGTTTTTAATGACTTACTCACTATTTTCAGGTTATTTAAAGTCAGAAATTATTTTTTAGCTTGTAAGAATGGGCTTGGGATATAATAGTAGTTGATTGATTGGTTGATTCTCTTTCTGTGGCTTACCAACCTTTTTCAGGTTATTTAAAGCCAGAAAATATTTTAGATTCTAAGAATTTATGGAACGGAGATAATAGTTGTTGATTAATTGGTTGATTCGTTTTTTACGGCTTATCAACCATTTTGAGGTTATTTAAAGCCAGAAAATATTTTTAGATAGTAAGAGTTTTTTTTTGTTTTTTTTTTTAGATAATGATAGTGATACAAGTCTTACTAATTAACCCATAGCTGGGAGGGTGAAGATGTTGATCATCCCTTTCCCAATGGTATTTGCAAGTAAGTGACTATAACGAACCCGACTCTCCGATTAACAATTTCGAGACTTTATCCATTACAATACCCGTACATCCAAGCTTATATCAACTAGTATTCCGAGCGGTCACCCATCAATGTACTGACCAGGCTCGGCAGTGCTTAACATCGGTGAACTTATGGAGACCAGTGTTTCTACGTTATATAGTTGTGAGCCCCATTTAATTTGATAAAATTTCGATAAAAATATGAAAAACTGCATCCACTTTTATTTTTAAATTAGTGCTTTTATCTTCGGATGGATAGTTCTGTGTTCGCTACAAGAGTTTCGATTTATTAGAAAACATATGTGGGAAGATTTCAATTTTCTTTGGCTTGTCATCTCTCTTTAGCATAAAAATGATTCGGTTGAAATGATACAGAGCGCGCCAGAAATATACCTACTCTATCCTGCCCCGAAATACCTACCTGAAATGCCTCCCACATAATGGTAAGGCATTAGAACAAATGGTGTCTTCATCGAGCTAATGTCTTACCTTTAAACAAGGGTTTATACAAATTTTTAAGACTTCCAATCGGGGTTGAGGTCACACCTTCCATCTTTCCACAGGTCATGGACATGATGTTAAATGGTCTGGATTTTGCGGTGGTCTATCTCGATGACATCCTAATGAAAAACGAGAGCATTGAAGAACACAAATCGTCTGGCAGGTGTTCATGAGAATCCAGGATTACGGATTCAAATTAAAAGACGGGAAGTGTAGGATTTTCTTAGAGATGATTAAGTACTTGTGGCAAATAATTGACAAAGACGGAAAACGTCCCGACCCATATAGGGCAATGGCAATAAAGAATATGCCAGTACCAGAAAATGTGTCGGCTTGTCAAAGTTTTTTAGGTTTTTGCCAATTATTACAACGTTTTTGTTTTACCACGAATGCACATTTTGAGAGCTCCAGTTAATGAATTATTAAGAAAAGATAGATAGCGGGAATGGACAACCAAATGCCAGGAAGCATTTGAGAAAATAAACGACGTCCTTACATCAGAACTGTTCCTGACACATTACGATCTAAACGTTGACATCATTGTAGCCAGCGATGCTACCTCCTACGCCATCAGGGAGTGCATAAATTAAAGGATGGATCGGTGAAGCAAATTGCCCATGCATCTAGGACACTCAAAGGGGTTACTCGCAAATAGAAAAAGCCTTAGGAATCATTTTTGCGGTGACTAAATTTCATAGATTTATTCATGGAAGGTACTTTTTTTGCAGACAGACCATATTCCACTCCTTACTATCTTTGGATCAAAAAAGTGTCTGCCAACACATACTGTTAATAGACTGCAAAGATTAGGCCACCATTCTCCTCAGTTATAACTACAAAATGGAGTTTCTCCCATCCACTAAAATCTGTTATGCAGACGTGTTGACTAGATTGATACTTAAGTATGCTGAACCCTTGGAAGTCATTGCTGCCATAAGAACAGAGGTCGAAGTAAAAAAGTACCTTTCTATAACAATGGACGAAATAATAGACAAAGCGTCCGATGATGAGTTTATAAAAATGTAAAGACCAGAATATTTACTCACCCTGTAACGCCATATTAATGTACGGAGACAGAGTAGTAATCTCATCTACACTACAGAAAAGAATTTTAAAGGAATTCCACGTTGGCCATCTGGGAACTTCAAGAATGAAGAGTCTGATGAGGAGTTACGTCTACTGGGCCAACATTGACAAGGATATTGAAAACACTGTAAGATCGTGCTAAGGGTGTGGTTTGGCTGCTAAAGCACCCCCGATAAAATTCGATCCCTGGCCTAAAACCGACCGTCTGTAGTCGCGGATACACATTGATTTTGCTGGCCCATTTGATGGTTTTTACTACCTTGTAGGAGTTGACAGTTATTCCAAGTGGCCACAAATATTGAAATATAAGAAGCCGACCGAGGAGGTGACAGTAAAGTTTTTGCACGAGCTATTTTCCTGTTTTGGAGTTGTTGACTATATCGTAACAGACAATGCCACACAGTTCATATCCGGTGAATTTAAGGATTTTTGTCAGTCATTCCTGATCGAACATATTACCACGGCGCCATATCACCCAAAAAGTAATGGACAAGCAGAGCGTTTTGTGGACACTTTCAAGAGAGCACTGAGGAAGGCGAGAGGTACTCCACCCAATACGGCTATACAGCAGTTATTTTTGCCGGTCTATCGTGTAACCCCTAATAGCAGTGCTCCATTTGCCAAGATGTCAGTGGAGGTCATGTTTGCCAGGAAAATAAAATCGGCATTTGACAAATTCCTTCCGAGTGAAATGAAAGCGAGAAATAGGAACAAAGTGCTTAAAGGCGATTTAAGATCGATGAAAAGGTTTACTTTCGTATATTTGGGAATAATAAAACTTACTGGGAGATAGGGACAATAGACAGACAAATTGGTAACATGATTTACATGGTTCATGGACAGAAGTTTATACACAAACGTCATATAAACCAAATTAGAAAACGGTATGAAAGTGTAGTCGACAGGGTTCCCATAGAAGATGACACTATGGACGTCGTCTTTGACACATTTCAAGTTTCAATACTGCAATCAGTGCCAGAACTCAGAAAGGCCAAAAGAAAAAGGAAATTTACGGAATCTTTAGAAATTAACCCGAAAAGAAAAAAGATATTGAACATCTTTTATTTAATACCATGTCAACAGAAAATGGAAAAGAATGAGTATAAAACACCCATCTCCTCACATATGAACTTTGAATTACAAGAAAAGCACAATACTCACTGGATTATTGGACATATTAACATTATAATTTACCATTTAACTTATCCAATTTTTCATTATTTAGAAATAATTAATAGAGACCTTAATAAAAAAAGGACTGTTGTTAACACGTAAAATGTTTGTCGTAAAACTAAAAAAAAAATTGGGAATGTAATTCCTGTATATAGCTTTTTCAAAATGGTTGTATATGATTTTTTATTGGTTGTGAAAAAGGGTTTAATGTGTTGAATAAAAAGTATTGTGTTGTAATTATAAAGAAAGACTCCATACGGAGTCAGGCTAAAAAAGGTGTGGGGTGTTGTGGTGTCCTCACTCTAAAGAGACTATGTTGGACTCTTCCTCCTACTATTAGATTAGTAGCAGAGAAGTCCTTGGAGGAAGAGTCGACCAGACTGTTCGTAACTGTCGAACTCTCTGCCTCGGCAGAGAGGAACCAGGACGATTCTTTGCCGCAGGGCAAAGTTTCATCCTGTCAGGTAGACAGGCCCTGAACCCGTTTATACGGGTTCTAATCGAATATTTTTCGCCGAGCCTACTGGCACAGAGAACCCACGGTAAACTCGGCCTTGCACCACATACATCCCTCGCGAGGGGGTGGAGGCTGTTAAATATTAACAGTCGAATAGATTGAACGCTGGGTCATCCGACACACACTAAATAGTTGTGTAATACTCTTCTGTTGTACTTACTGTTTAATATGATATATCTGTAACACATGTTTTGTTATTTCTTTAACCATTTACTTGATTACAACAGATAGATAGATAGATAGATAGATAGATAGATAGATAGATAGATAGATAGATAGATAGATATGAAGACAAATAGATAATATATGAAGACAAAGTGAGAGAAAGATAGATATAATGATAGATATAAAGACAATGAGATATAGAAGGATACAATGATATAAAGGCAATGGCATAGATAGATACCGATAGATACATAGATATAAAAAACAATGAGATAGATAGATAGATAGATAGATAGATAGATAGATAGATAGATAGATAGATAGATAGATAGATAGACAATGAAAAGACCAAGATAGATAGATAGATAGATAGATAGATAGATAGATAGATAGATAGATAGATAGATATAAGCAGCCGGTGATGGGTCGATATGGACAGATAGATAGATAGATAGATAGATAGATAGATAGATAGATAGATAGATAGACAATGAAAAGACCAAGATAGATAGATAGATAGATAGATAGATAGATAGATAGATAGATAGACAATGAAAAGACCAAGATAGATAGATAGATAGATAGATATATAGATAGATAGATAGATAGATAGATATAGAGACAATGAGATAGATAGATAGATAGATAGATAGATAGATAGATAGATAGATATAGAGACAATGAGATAGATAGATAGATAGATAGATAGATAGATAGATAGATAGATAGATAGATATAGAGACAATGAGATAGATAGATGGATAGATAGATAGATGGATAGATGGATGGATATAGAGACAATGAGATAGATAGATAGATAGATAGATAGATAGATAGATAGATAGATGGATAGATATAGAGACAATGAGATAGATGGATGGATGGATGGATGGATGGATGGATGGATAGGATAGATGGATGATATAGGGACAATGAGATAGATGGATGGATAGATAGATAGATAGATATAGGGACAATGAGATAGATAGATGGATGGATGATGGATGGATAGATAGATAGATATGGGGACAATAGAGATGGATGGATGGATGGATAGATAGATGGATAGATAGATAGATAGATAGATAGATAGATAGATAGATATAGAGACAATGAGATAGATAGATAGATAGATAGATAGATAGATAGATAGATAGATAGATAGATAGATATAGAGACAATGAGATAGATAGATAGATAGATAGATAGATAGATAATGTGCCGACGAAGATGTGCACTGTATCTATTTGTATTATGGAAGTCAATTCTTTTTACAATAAAATTGCTATTAACCATGCCATGTTGGTAAACCTTTCAGAATATATTTACACTTACAGTCACTCGTATAAATATCCATCCCCAACCCGTAATTGTAATTTTACACGTTATAACCACACATTTAAATGTATTTTTTTTTGCAGTTTCATATAATGGACTAACCAGAAATAGTACATCATTTTCAAGCGAAGGAAAAGTATTGCATAATTTTTAAAATTAGTTATGGAGAAAAAAAAATCTAAGTAAGGCAATAAAGCTACTAAGACGCAAAAGAGTGGTCGTGAAAAATCTGAAAATTGTTGACTGCATACGAATTCACTACACTCTATGAAAACCTTTAAGTAAAATTCAGTGCAATCAAAACCTCATTCAGAGGTCACATAGGAATTTTCCAAGAGTGAGTTAGATGTGGTACAACGCCGAAAGTAGGGAGTACTCAGTGAGGATCGAACAAACAAATCAGTCATAATTTTTCTAGCAAGACAAGCTTGACAACCATTACACTGCCTCGAGGTGCCCCATTTTTTAGCATAAAAGGAGTATTTAAACGTAGCTTAGATGTTGCACAAGGCCGTAAATACTACTGAGTCATAATCGTTCTAGTAAGACAAGCTCGCTAAGCATTACACCTCGTCGAGTTGTCATTTTTAGAGTTTTCGTAATTTATAAATAAAGTCCCTTTGGTTATGATAATTTATTTTTTATTAAAGGAAAGAATAGAAAATGACTTATGACCCTTGATTCTGTATTCTGCACCTGTTCTGAGATAAAGTTATGGCCAAATATAAAGTAGAGTTAGGTTATGTAAAATATTACATGTTTTGAAAACCTCATGGAGCACAATTAATTCATCATCCCAAACTGGAGAAAGAGCAATACAACCTGATGTATATTGACAAGGGAACTAAAAGGAGTAATTAATAGCATGTTGAAAAAATAAAAACAGGAATCCTGTTTCCAATATATTGGTTATTTATTCACTTGGAATGGTTTGGGGGTCAGTAGGTAGATGGTACTCAGGACAACTTTGCTATTTTCATCTTGACCAACTAAGGGACCAGATCTTCCCTTTGGTCAGTGAGAACTCCGACACTTTTCAACTACGCCTCTTCTCATCTCTACACCATGACATGTGACTCACAACTGGTTGTTTGAAATGACTGATCTTTCAAATTGACTCTACCTATGTGAAAGCCTGCAATCAGAACTTCCACATCCAGTCCCCTAATTTGGAATCCGTTTATTCAGATAATCGCAATGAATATAACCCCTAGCGAAGAAATCCAAAATTGTTGATATAGCAGGCTTTCTTACTTCCATATCCAATCCACCATTTTCAAACCCGTTTATTCAGATAATCGCAAAGAATATAACCTCAAGCAAAGAAATCCAAAAGGGTGACCTCTCTCTTCACAGACTTTTACTTCCATATCCAGTCCAATGATATGGAAAGTATTAATTCCCTAAACATACTCTGGAAACATTTGTCAGGCTATAACTGACTGGACAATTCTCTCAATGTTGTTTTTTTCAATTCCAGTTTGCATTGAAGTGCACAAAATCTAAGGAAGTCATATGATTATTATATATAGAGTCAACCTGATTATGACGATTTTTTAGTAAAGAAAATAATGGTAAAAGAGTTACAGTCCATGATTCTGCAGTTAAATACACCCGTTCTGTGAATGCGTAAGAGATTTGCTCAGGGAACATTACCGAAAAAATCATGAATGACTAAGGAGCTCACCGGACAGTTCAGGGATAAAGTTGTGGCCAAGCTTGATAACCATTACATCGCCTCGAGGTGCTCCATTTTTTATCAAACACAGTTTACATTTGGCCAACTTGCAATTTAATACAGTTCAACAAAAAAAAATTCCAACAGGTTTAGATTTGTTGGCATAGCATCCAATCAATTTGGAATCTATTCCTTCAGATGATCCCAAAGAATATAACCTCAAGCAAAGAAATCCAAAAGGGTATCCTCCCTGTTCACACTCTTTTAATTCCATATCCAGTCCAATGATATGGAAAGTATTCATTCCCTAAACATACTCTGGGGACATTTGTCAGGCTATAACTGACTGGACAATTCTCTCAATGTTGTGTTTCAATTCCAGTTTGCATTGAAGTGCACAAAATCTAAGGAAGTCATATGATTAGTATATAGAGTCAACCTGATTATGACGATTTTTTTTAGTAAAGAAAAGAATGGTAAAAGAGTTACAGTCCTTGATTCTGCAGTTTAATACATCTGTTCTGTGAATGCCTAAAAGGTTTGCTCAGAAATATTACTGAAAAATCATGAAGACTGAGGAGCTCACCGGACAGTTCAGGGATAAAGTTGTTGCAAAATATAAAGTAGGGTTAGCTTATTAAAAATACCCCTTATTTTGCACATCTCACGGTGGATTATTGATTCAGCCACTCGAAAAGGGAAACAGTATTGCATAACCACCAATTTTTCTAAGACAAGGCCGTCCACCTGAACTGACAGGTTGCGTAAGGAGAGCATTAATCAGAGAAGTCATAGTAACTTTGGAGGAGTTATAGTGGGGGGAATCTGTCCACAAAACAACTAATAGTCGTGCACTTAAGAGGCTTTGACAATCTTTTAATCATTTCAATCCAAGTAAGGCAATAAAGCTACTAAGACGCAAAGAGTTAGTGAGCGTGAGGGAATATGAGAAAAAGAGGGCGTTATTAAAAAGGACAATAAAATAACGTAATTTCTTGTCTTGTGAGCTTGTTTCAGTGAAACAATTGAAACAAAATAGTCATATTAAAATGCATTTAGCAACTTCAATGCACTGTGTATTTTGTTCGGATGTCTCAGTTATTTCCCTTTAACAAAACTCTCCAAGATTTTTGGTTCACCACTGCTGTAGCTTGGTATTGAACTCACAACTCTTTGGCTCTAGTTACTGGATATAACCAACGCCTTTACCCACTAGGCAATGTATGCATGAGGAGAGTTGAGTTAAAGGGAAATAACTGAGACATCCGGAAGAGGTATGGCACGTAGAACTAGAACAATCTATCCCGGTGGACGAAATAACGGGTTCGGTTAGAAATTCCAATCACTAGAGCGTATAACGGCCGAAACGTTGGGAATATGGCAATGAAGATGAGGATAACAGTCTGAATGATGTAAATGATGTAAATAATCATAATACCTCATCTCAGGGATATAGTCATGAAATTTCAACCACCTGAAGAAGGCCGGAGCGTACAACGGCAAAAACGTTGGGAATATGGCAATGAAGATGAGGATAACAGTTCGAATAATGTAAATAATTATAATATAATACCTCATCGCAGAGATATAGACACGAAATTCCAATCGCCTGAAGGAGGCCGGAGCGTACAACGGCCGAAACGTTGGGAATATAGCAATGAAGATGAGGATAACAGTTCGAATAATGTAAATAATATTGAAAACTGTTGTTTCCAGAATGGGCAAAATCTTCAGTCTTTAGATATACGAAGCTGCTCTCAAACGACTTGCTGCTGTAATTGTAGCAAAAGGTGGTTCTACAAAGTATTGACTCATGGTGAAGGGCGGGATATTTATGGGTCCTATTTAGCTGTCCTAAGTCTTGTTTATCTAATTTAAATATATTTGGCAGCTTTAAAGCACTGTGAATTTTGTGTTGGTCAAATATTACAAAGACCATTTAAGTCAATTTGAATTCCAATGGATAACACTACAAAATATGGAAAAGTTCACTGAATATAACAATTGCATAATATGAATTTGAAGCTAATATAAGGGAAGTCTACCAATAACTATCTTACATATCCTCATAATGTGCACAACTTAATCCTCATAAATTGCACTTCTTATATATCCACATAATGTGCACTTCTTACATGTTCACATAATGCGCACTTCTTACATATCCACATAATGTGCACTTCTTACTCCTCATAATGTTTACTTATATATTCTCGTAATGTGCAGATCTTACTTATCCTTATAATATGCAGTTCTTACATATCCTCGTAATGTGCAGCTCTTACATATCCTCATGATTTGACTTCTTACATAACCTCGTAATGTGCACTTCTTACATAACCTCATAAAAAAACTGGGAAAAAAATTTGGAAATTATATTAAAAAAAAAGCAGTAGAACGGAGAGTGCAAAACAATCAAAAATTAATTGTAAGCATTGACAAAATAAAAAAACAAAATGTTATGGTATCTATCTAATCTGGACGGAGTGATTCCCCTTTGAACGGGATCTGACTAAAGATGGCACTCACCATTTTGATATGAATCTAAACACACATGTTTTGATTAGGTCTTCATTTACGAACACAGCAGAAAGAAAGAAGAAAAACCATCTTTAAGAATGTTAAAGAGATTTGAGAAAAATGAAAACTAAGACTAATCAGTAGGAAACTATTAAAAGAAACTGGTGTGGTGAATGTAAAAACAGATGGGAAAGATGTAGAATGTTGATCATTGGCTAAAGACCTGAAAGCAAACTGACGCATCTCATAAATATCTTTGTTTTCAAAATAATCAAGCAAAGTTGATAAACTTCTCAGAATATATGAGGTTGGTGCATAATTATCAGTCGTTTTTGTAGGCAAGTTAATTGTTAATAAACATTGCTATTTTGTTTATTATTTTTTAAATAAAAATATTATTTTATTTTCAGGTTATAAAAATGCGTCTCGATAATCATACACTTCTGAATAATCATTTAAAAATGTTATTGTTGAAGTGTTATGTTTTGTTTTTTTTCAGAACAAATATTGTTTCAAAAATGCCTGATAATTATGCACCAACCCAATATTTATATAATCAATCCGCCATCTAAATAATTCCCAGCTAAGAGCCACCATATCATGCTCACTGCAACAAATCAATTCCATTCCCTTCGTGTCCCTTTGGTAAATAGTCAATTCCACTCAGGTTCTATTTCCGAATTGTCAATTTGTGGAAGACACTCGCCGATCTACAATCTTGGTCTCTTCCAGGATCGCTGATATCTATTATACAACTCATTATATTTACTTCTTAATCCTCATTTTCTCCTCTTACAACAATCTCGCTCAGTAACTCTCTATCTAGAGTGGCTCTTGGGCTTTGCATTGAGTGACTTAACAGTATATAAAAAAGAGTTTATAATGCCTTTTTTATTAATAGAAATATTTACAATAATTTATTAGGCGACGTAAGATGTTATTATGCAACGAAAAATAAATATATACAAGATGCGGCAGAAATACATCCCACATTTTAAATTGTCACCTCTGTGATGCTAGTAAACTTAGGCAAGTGGCCATAGTATCTTCGTCGAACTAATTTCTTACCATTTTTTATTGTTAGATCTTATCAGTTACTACCATGTCTTTGACTGGTGTACACCAGGCGTTTACTGTTAAAAAGATTTTGTTTTTTTTTAGACTAGTAAATCTGTAACTGCACCACAGAGAGCATTTCGTGCTAATGTCTTGTTACGTCGGAATGATGCTGTTCCCAATAGAAAATCGATAATCTTGCTTCAGGGATTAAAAGAAAGCCCCATGGAAAGGCTTGAAGCTCTTAAACTCCAGGTGAGTGGAAACTTTAGAAATCGTCTACAAGAATGTCTAGCAAATAGAGGCCACTATTTGTAGGAAGTCATTTTTAAAACCATGTGAAAATACAAACTGTAAACCTTTGTTTAAACGAAAGTGTAATACATTTTCGTATAGCAATTACCTTGGTTATTTTGGGAACCTTTAAAATATGGGAGGTATTTCTGACGCATCCTGTACGATAATATATATATGTGTGTGTGTGTGTGTGTGTGTGTGTGTGTGTGTGTGTGTGTGTGTGTGTGTGTGTGTGTGTGTGTGTGTGTGTGTGTGTGTGTGTGAAAAGTGTATATAAATATAAATAAATATATATATATGTATAATTATTTATATATTATATGCGCGGCACTTATTAGAAAGCGCTCAATATCAGAGATAGAGCTAACATATTTGGTTGGATTGATGTGAGTTTGTGACCCTGGGTTTCACGCTTTAGCGATCGTCAGACAAACTGATTAATGTTTCAAAAAATTTGGGTTTATGTAGATTGCGTGTATTGGTGTTATTGTGGAAGTGGTGGGGGAAATTTCGTCGTTTTGTCATTCATCGTACTAACGCAAACATCGATGTATGCAGACACATATACATACTTGGTCGTCCGTCGGGACTCATACATATATAAACATATGTGGGCTGTTTCGGCTATGACACATGTATGTATACGGGTGGTGTTATGTCTATACATACGCATTTGTATGTTGAAATGTTGAAATTTAAACACTGGAAGTGTGGCGAAAATGTCTCGTGAATGTCTCGTGAATGCATACATGTCATATTATGTATTTTTCCGCTGAAAAATATTTCCTCGCATGTATGTATATACGTGTGGTGGGGTTTGTGTAAAATTATGATAGGTAAAAATTATTATTATTTATATTTATTTTTAAACTTACGAACACAATATACAAGGCCAAGGTAAGTACAAACAACAACACTATGCACTACATCGGTGCCACCGAAGGCCCATTCAAAATGAGGAATAACAATCACAACCTTTCATTCAACAACAGGAAATATTCGAACAGCACAACACTTTCTACATACATATGGCAGCAAAAAGACAAAAATATCACACCGACAATAAGTTGGGAAATATTGAAAAAAGCCCCTGCCTACA
This sequence comes from Acanthosepion pharaonis, assembly GCA_903632075.3. Lineage (NCBI taxonomy): Eukaryota > Metazoa > Mollusca > Cephalopoda > Sepiida > Sepiidae > Acanthosepion > Acanthosepion pharaonis. Next base: position 432,841 of record CAHIKZ030000959.1, on the reverse strand, counting down.
ACAACATTACGGAAAGGGTTAAGTAAAGATCACCAAGGAAAATAGGTATGTTCCGCTAACAAGTACATGAAAACTGGTTTAATACCTGTATTTTTTTAAAACAAATACATTGGATGTATTTCATCACTGGTCTAGAGGCTGTGTCCTTCATGAAAATAGTTAACCAACACAATTTAAGGTAACAATTCGAAGACAGTGGTATAATGCGCAATAAAGCCACTAAGACGCAAGGGAATTACTGACTTAGAGTCAGTGAATATCTCACAAATATAAATGGAACATCAATCGCTATCTTCTTTCTGTCCCTTTATTGTCCTTCTGCTCACTTCTCCTCACAAAACTCTCGTTCATTAAGGAATGGCCTAATAAGTAATGTATACCTTTCTTTCACGACAATCAAATATTATAGTTAAGGAATGTCCTAATAAGTAATATATACCTATCAAATATTATAGTTAAGGAATGTCCTAATAAGTAATATATACCTATCAAATATTATAGTTAAGGAATGTCCTAGTAAGTAATATATACCTATCAAATATTATAGTTAAGGAATGTCCTAGTAAGTAATATATACCTATCAAATATTATAGTTAAGGAATGTCATAATAAGTAATTTATACCTTTCTTTCATGACAGTCAAATATTATAGTTAAGGAATGCCACAATAAGCAAGTTACACCTTTTTCTTTTTGATTATAACAATATTTTTCATGATCTTCTCCAATATTCGCACCCATGTTCGTCCCTTTTCAATTTCATATGAGACATTTTGCATAAGTTTCATAAAGGTGCCAATGCAATTACAGCAGCAATGTCTATTCAGAGCGCTTATGTTTCAGAAGATGGTTTTTCTCGCTTCCGAAGTGGGGATTTCAGTTTGAAAGATGAGCAAAAAGAGGGGGTCGTCCAGAAAAACTTGATTCCGAAGAGTTGGACGCTGTTGTCACAGACTATCCCACCATTACCTCTAGGGAACTTGCAGTACAATTTACCGCAGACCATACAACCGTGCTACACTAATTAAAAAAAGATCGGAGGATATTCAGTGGTTGAGAAATGGATCCCACACTGACTGTCTCCAGAGAATCTGCAACAACGTTTTGTTTATTGTGAATCATTGTTTACCTGACAACTTCATGGGCCATTTTTAGGTAGGCTTGTTACAGGTGATGAGTAATGTATCCTTTACCATAATGTTAAACGCCTCCGATCGGGGATCAGTCGAGGAGTTAGATCAGTTCAACAACAAAGAGGAGGACTTCACCCAAAGAAGATTATGTTGAGCGTATGGTGGGATATTGACGGAATTGTCCAGTACGGACTGTTAAACAACAATCAAACAATTAAATCTGTACTGTGATCGACTTCGTCGTTTTGAAACATTTTGAATCAAAAGCGATCTTCCTTAGTAAACAGAAAGGGTGTCATCATCCATCACCATAATGCTCATCCTCACATACCTCAGCTGAATAAAAATCTTTTGGAAGAGCTTGGGTGAGAAATATTACTCATCCACCATATTCTCCTGACCTTGATCCTTCTGATTATCACTTGTTTTGGGGATTACAGAATCACTTGGATGGTCTTAGGTTGATATCAAGAGAAGAGATTAAAAATGAGTTGGGTTCATATTTTGCTTCAAAGCGTAAGACATTTTACAGGCGGGGCATTTATAAGCTTGCTGATAGATGGAATGATATTCTAGAATGCAAAGGGTGTTATATTAACAAATAAATATTTTCATAATCATTTTGATTTTTAATATAGACCTTGAAATCGGGAATTACTTTTGCACCAACCTGTTCGCATAATCGCTTAGAGCTGCGCATGCTACAAGCGCGGTGAACACACAGCATCCCTGGGTGGGAGAGGGATTACCAAACTGAATTCAACGGCCAGGGTAGACGGTTAGCTCCCACCACGATGTTACCAAAGGTCAGGTGCAAACAAATTTTTAAGTTGAAGGACATCGTCTATAGTTTCACCTGAAGAGAGATGGGCTCTTCCAAGTCTTTTTGTCCCAAACAAGCTAAGCATAAATCTAACTTTGTGGAGATGTGTTGGGGAATCCGTGAAGTCCTCAGCAGCGTAACGTCCTTACAATTACACCCGGTTCTAGAGCTAATAATAATGAAACTTCATAGTTACTTCTCAATATATTTAGGTATGATATGAAAGTTTTGGTTTTTAAAAAAAAAAGTCGTCTCTTTGGAAAGCAATCATTTTAAACTATAACCCCTAGAACTTTAGACACGTACCTTTTTCGTCTCTTCCATCAATCAAAACAGTCTGCAATGTCCTTTTTCGGCATTGCACTCTACTGCTTCGCCCCGTTCTTATTAATCTCGTCTACAACCTTTTTCACGCTGATTTGGCAATGGAAAAAATGCATTCGAATGGATCCACGCTTAGGCATAGAACTGATGATGATGATGATGATGATGATGATGATGATGATGATGATGATGATGATGTCTGACGTCTGTCTGATCCTGATCTCTGATCAAACAGTATTCTGAAAGCGTCCGTGTTTGTTGCTGTTTGTGTTCCGTTTAATGAGACATTTAAAAAGAGGTTTTAACTTTGCCGCCGTGAAGCTCTGACAAAACACACAGATTCACAAGACAAGACACAAAAAAAAAAAATGTGGCAGATTTATTTTTATTTATTTAGTTTTCGTTTCTTTTTTTTTTTTTTCAACGTAAAGATTTACAGCAAAAAATATTCTAACGTCGAAAATAAGTTCATGGAGTTGAAGTAAACTTTTTTAAATGTCATTTGAAACAATTCGTTTTATGGAGTCGGAAAAACACATCGAATACCAGCGTTAAAAAAAAGTCAATATACAACAACTGAAAGGATAAATGGACACACACACACATACATACACACACACACACACACATATATATATGTGTGTGTGTGTGTTTGTGTGTGTGTGTGTGCGTGTGTGTGTAGCACCAAAAAGTAAAGATGTTAAAACATTTTAAAAAAATAAAAACAAATTATATAGAAGCATGCTGTATGAGTTCAATAACGCACGTATATATATATATATATATATATATATATGACAGACTTACATATAATTACATACATATTAACATTGCAGGAAGATATAAATATGCGTGAAAGATGTGCACATGCCTGCAACTTAAATGAAATACACACACACACACACATATATATAAATATATATATATATATATCCAACGAGGATGAAAATGTATGTATACTGTAATCAAAACAAAAACTAAATGAATCATAGAACCAGCACTATAATATTGATGATACTAGTGTAATACAATACTATATGTATACCTAGTTTTGACGCCCTTCATATATATATATATATATATATATATATATATATATATATATATATATATATAACGTCATCCACAGACAGACTGTTTCGCCGTTTCGCAGCTCATCAGTGTGCTAGACATCCGGTTGCCTCTAGCTAGGATCGACACCCGACTGAATTGGTGTCAGTCGGAGATTCTAACCATTAAGCCGCCGGATGACTATAACATAATTAAAAAACACACACATATATGTGTGTGTATATATATATATATATATATATATATATATATATATATATATATATATATATATATATATATATATATATATATATATATATATATATATATATATATATACTAGGTGCAAATTGTCGCCATATTATATTTTTTCCTTTCCCTGTATACGCTTTGTATGTTTTTGATTTTGTCAACTGCACAGTCTGTGAGGAATGGTGCGCCATAATGCAATTCACTACGCCAGAAATTTGGTAACGACATATGGTACTGCTTGGCATTCGCGCCGGAAGCTTCAGTATATTTCAAGGAGTATGGGTGTCAATCTAAGGACAGTCCAGCGGATTCAGAAAGAGTTGAATGAGACTGATGGTGATTACGAAGGTGCTTGGAGACATCACCAGTGATGGCAACGTTATGCCTACATTTATCTTTCCACAAGACCTCAGACAAATACGGGTCCTACATCATGTTTCTTGAGAAATTAGTGCTGCTCTGGGTCAAGAGCTAGAAGATCCTACGTCTGACAACAGGACTCTGCACCATGCCAAACAAGCAGGAGAACACAGTCATGGCTGTCAGACAATTTTTGCGACCACATCATCCCTTACATTTGGTCACCTAACTCCCCAGACTGCAAATCCCTTGAGTAGTATGTGTGGGGCGCAGTTGAGCGACACACCAACAAAACTCCTTGGAACACCAAAGATGATCTGAAGGCAAGGATTATGGCAGCATTAACTAACTTAAAGAAGTAGATCGTCCAGAAGAATTGCAGGAGATTCCGAAGTCGTCTGAAGGGTGTTGTTGAAACCAATCACGATTTTAGGGAATAAATTTACTCAAGGCTCAAGATATTTTTGTGCAATTTTGATAAATATATCTCTAAAATGAGATGCCAGTGTTATTTCCACTTTTGCGTACTTTAGACACACTTTATCCATCACACTATGTATATATATATATATATATATATATATATATAAAGATATATATATATATATATATATATATATATATATATATATATGCATGAACACATCTTACAAACACACCAAAGGTATATATATATATATATATATATATATATATATATATATATATATATATATATATATATATATGTATATATATTGATGCATGTTCCATTAAATAATATAGACAAGTTTTGTCTATTTATTTTAAGTAAGTTCCTTTCATATTGTCTGATAAGCTTAAAAATATTATCATTGAAAGACGAAAGGAAATCACCATATTTATACATGTTTAAATCCAATCTAAGCTTTCGGCTTAGATAAGCCATTATCAAAGATGACAATTACTTTTCAATATATCAACCAATACACGGAACAATAATGATAGTCTGTTTTTGTTGCATGAAAAATTTCAAAGCAAACGTGTATACGAGACGCGGAAGCGAAAATCGCGTAGCAGCTCGTGATGTCACACATGATCACGCGATAGTGAAGACGAGAAGTTTTAAGTATGGGAAACCGTTGATATAAACCATTGGCTTCTGTTATCAATTATAGGCATTTAAGAATGCTTGTGGATATTTTATAGTTTATTTTGTTCAGGTTAGGTTTCAACAGTTTTATGTATAAAGCTTCAAAAATTTTGAATTTTTGTTGATTGTTATCAGACGATATGAAAGGAACTTAAAATAAGTAACACAATAGGAGGCACGGTGGAGTAATGGATAGCGGCTTGGATTGAGGAATCGGGGAGACGAGTTCGAATTCCAGTCGAAACCATTATATTCACGTACGTGCTAACACCCTTGGGAAAGGTGTGAATCCTCTTCTTCTCCCTCCAGCTATGGGTAAATAGCAGGACAGACTGGGTTCTATAGCCTTGGATGACAACTGGTCTAGGAGAAGGAAAACTCTTGAATTCAAAACCTGCGGAGGGTGAATGGAGTCTCTCTGAGCCTTGGTTGGCAATCCATTTAGTGATGGTGTCACGATAAAAACACCCTTGATAGCCCTAGCGAAGCATCAAGAATTCAGCTATTTGACAAGATTACGAACTGCACCAATTAAGTTGGTGCAAAAATAATGTCGTTTTTTGACAATTAAGTTAAACGTTAAAAAACGACATTATTTTTGCACCAACCTAATAGCTATGACAGATAAGGAATACTGGAAAGATGTAGTGAGTTCAATATCGGCTGAGGCCGCAATATGTGTATGTGAGATACACAATAGATAGATAGATAGATAGATAGATAGATAGATCTGTGTGCGTTTGTGTGTGTGTGTGTGTGTTATTGAAGTTACAGGCATGCGCATATTTACACACATTATTTATATCTGCATAAAATTAAGTTTTGTTGTTTGGCTGTTGTAGTTTAGCGCCATATCGACGTCTATCTAAAATGATGTAAATATGTAATTCAGATTGTGTACTGAAAAGTTCTCGGCTCTACCTACTTATCTTTCGGATCTAAAATCGTGGATAGATAGATAGATAGATAGATAGATAGATAGATAGACTGAGATAGATAGATAGATAGATAGATAGATAGATAGATAGATAGACAAGCAGACGGACATATAGATAGATATGAACAGAATGCGGTACATATGAACCTGATTAGATAGATAGATAGATAGATAGATAGATAGATAGATAGATAGATAGATAGATAGATATGAATATGTTGCTCTCTATAGATAAATATGAAGGAAGGAAGGAATTTAAATTTATTTATATATATTAAGTAACGACGACTATGCATTTGTCTCATTGGTGAAATCATTTAACTTCCCACATAACGCCCAACAACACTGGCCTTGTGTCAGATTAAACTAACTTTCGAAACAAAAATTGACACAGAACGTAAACCCAATTCTATATCTCTCCAATATTAAATTTCTATAATATTAAGCCTTTGGGGTTTTGCGAAAAAACAAAAACTTTTGTTCTTGTTTAAAAGAATGTTTTCCTCTTGAGTCATTTTTGTGGTATATTCGATCGAATGCCACACCTACACTTCCTATGGGCCTCCTGGCTTAATCTGCGTCAGCTGTGTTATGGAAAAGAAGCATTCCTTCTAACTATGTATTGAATCGATTAATGTTCAATACTTTGGCAATATCGGTTTTGTATTTGGTCTGTTTTTGCACAGTTTGATTCGCGCGGGACGTGAAGGAAAATATGATTCCTTTCGGCATGAAACCAAATTCAACAGCAGAGAAACAAAGAGAGACAAATAAACAGAGAGAAATAAACAATGCAATTATCTATAATGGCAAACATTCTTTCTTTAGATAGATAGATAGATAGATAGATAGATAGATAGATAGATAGATAGATAGATAGATAGATAGATAGATAGATGTGTAGCGACTCGGATAGATAGATAGATAGATATTATCATACTGAGATAGATAGATAGATAGATAGATGAATAGATAGATAGATAGATAGATAGATAGATAGATAGATAGATAGATATTATCATACTGAGATAGATAGATAGATAGATAGATAGATAGATAGATAGATAGATAGATAGATATGAACAGAATGTATTACGTATGGACATAATTAGTGAGATATGAACAGAATTCGTTATATATGAAGATAGATAGATAGATAGATAGATAGATAGATAGATAGATAGATAGATAGATAGATAGATAGATATTATCATACTGAGATAGATAGATAGATAGATAGATAGATAGATAGATAGATAGATAGATAGATAGATAGATAGATAGATAGATATGAACAGAATGTATTACATATGGACATAATTAGATATGGACAGAATTCGTTACATATAACATATTGATAGACAGACAGAAATGAATGAACAGTATGCGTTATATATGGACCTCATTAGATAGATAGATAGATAGATAGATAGATAGATAGATAGATAGATAGATAGATAGATAGATAGAAGAAAGAAATGAATAGACCATATCTCATTAATCCAACTTCTCTATTCTCTTCTATGAAATTGTATCAATCATCTTCTGAATATATCAATCTGTCGATTGTGAGCATTTTGTTGAGTTAGACGCAGCAGCTGTTTTCCGTGTCCAAGTTAAACACAAAAGCTAATATTCTAAATAAAGAAGTTCAAAATTTACTCTTCATCGCAAAGATCGACCATGGCACATTTCCTTCATATTCCATTAGTAAATAGGAAGCTAAAATCGGACAGCTTCTTCCCATGAACTACTGTATGTGATGCACACTCTTGGCAGATGCTTTCTCTACCATCTTGAACTCTTCATGTCGTGGTTTGACTATTATTTCCCCCCACATATCCTCATAAACTGCACTTTATTCCTCTTCCTATATACAACAGCCTCATTCAATAGCCCTCTGTTGGGTGAACGTCAGTAAAATGAACTTCTCATACAAGAATTATTGCTCACTTCATTGGACCGCCAAGGGTCAGCTACGAAATCTGCCTTCAAACGCCAACATTATAAAAGCAAACTTAGGCAATAAAGATTTTTGTCAGTTGATTTATAGTTGAAGTCTTAACATTGTTTTGACACTAAAATTATCACGGCAAATGAAGTCAGCGTTCGCGCCCGCAAATGAAAATGCCAGGCACAAGATAACTCGTCGACGACACGAGATAACTCGTGGCCGGAGTCATAGTAAAAACTGCCATCCATGAGTTATCTTGTGCTTGACCTTCAATGTATTAATATACATTGATTTATATAATATATAAATATACCATTAATTTGCATTATTTTCTTATTTTATGATCTCTCCTTCACTCTCCTTTATCTTTCTATCTATCTATCTATCTATCTATCTATCTATCTATCTATCTATCTCTCTCTCTCTCTCTCTCTCTCTATATATATATATATATATATATATATATATATATATATATATTTACTATTACTTAAAACCTAGATATTTTAAACTATTATAAACATTTTAAAACATTTGCTTCGCCAATCATGCTACCAAAATATATATATATATATATATATATATATATATATATATATATATATATATATATATATATTATAAATAATTGATTTAAAATATGGTTTTTCGCTACACAGTTCCAACCATGTTTCAAAAATAGAAGCTAAAAACCCCGAATTTAATTTTGCAATTAAATTAAAAGCATTAGTTCCATTTCATCTTCAAGCGAATTTTGGAGTAACTTTCAAAAATTACCGGGTTTTACATGGTTGGAACTGTGTAGCGAAAAAAAAACATATTTTAAATCAATTAATTTATAATATTAATGCTCTGTAAATTTACATTGAGCACTATTTTGTAAAAATAAAAATATCTATAAGAACACCGGATTTTATATCTTACTGTTCTTTCTTTTTATTTATATGCATATATATATATATATATATATATATATATATATATGCAATATATCATTAACTTTACTAATCTACTTCTTGTATGAATGAATTGTAATATAAATTGAACTGCACCACATATTTGATTTAAAAGAACTGATCCGACGTGCAAATTTTCGGGATAACAACTGAGATATTACTCAATAATAATAATAATAATAATATATATATATTATTATTATTATTATTATTATTATTATTATTATTATTATATATCTCTTGTCCCTTCAGGTTGTTTGTGATCATGGCTTTCCACAGTTTCCTGCCCTAATAAATTTTGTCTTTTTGTTATCATATTTACATGGTCAAATTTAGTTTTGCGATTGCTTTTACTCCAACTATTATGCTGCTTGAAAAATAAAGTCTGATTATAGAATGAACATTTTAATTACGTCTAATAAGATATTATAATAATTGCAGAAAAATATGACATGTTCTTAATAGTGAAAATTGTCCTTTTTGCTAATTTTATATCAATCGCTTTCAGAATTTAACGCTATATGCTTCTTATCTTGAACATGACAAAAAAAAAGAAGAGATGCGTTTACTGTTTTTGCACAGGTTCAAGCTCGGCCATAATGCTTCTCAAGCTGTTGCCATCATTAACACAGCACGCGGTTGAAGGATCCACTTCTGATCGGCTGATTTCTTGAAAAGTCGAGTCTTGGAAATCATGGTGATAGAAGACGTGTATGTGGAAATCGAAATCTAAAAACTCTAGACAAACAAATGCCACGTCGAACTGACAGAGAAATGAACTCAGATAATGAGTCTCAACATTTCAACAATATCAGACCATCTCAAGGAAATTGGCAAAGATGAAGAAACCCGATAAATGGATTCTCGTTGAGCTTAGTAAAAGTCAAAGAGTTTAACGTTTTGAAGTGTGTTCCATGCTGTGTCGGCGAAATGGGAACGATCAATGTTTTGATTGAATAATGACTTGTGATGAGAAATGGATCCTTGATGAATATCGTAAAACGATTGGCTCAATGATGAATGATCCAAACACCTTCCAAAACCAAAATTGCACCAACAGATGATTATGTGACTGTCTGGTGATCCGCCATTAGCGTTATCTATTTCAGCTTTCTGAAATCTAAGCAGAGCATCAATGTCGAAATTTTCTGCCACCATCTGGATGGAATGCGCATTCTGTTAAGCAAAATACGACCGGCACTGGCCGTATTTAACTTGGGAATGTCAGTCGTCGTGGTCCAATTATAGTTCATGACAATACTCGGACATATATTGTCAGGGTGACACTGTAGAAACTCACCGCCTCGGCATACTAGACTTTGCCACATTCACTCTACTCCTCTTATCTCTCGATTACTGACTCACTTTTTCAAGCATCATGACAGTTGTTAAGCCAAAAGACATTCAGAAACTGTATTCAAAGATTTCTTGGCGTCCAAACCTTTAGAGTTTTATCGTAAGGACATAAATATACTTCTAAGATGTTCAGGGTTCTTTTTCGACTGATTTAGACACTGACTATATACATTCATTCAGGAATAAAGGTTGATTCTAAAACCGGATCTTGTTTTCAAGGAGGATTTTAAGAACTGATTTCATAACGCGACCTTCCCTCGTTTTATCATTCTTTCCAATACATACAACGCTCTAAACGGTGGAGTAAAGGATAGCGGCTCGGATTGAGAAATCGGAGAGCCGAGTTCGAATTCAAGTTGAGTCCATTACAGTCACTTACGAGTTATTACCGCTGGGAAAGGTATTAATTCTCTTCTTCTCCCTCCAGATATGGGTAAATATTAAATAGCCTCGGATGGCAACGGGTCTATCGCAGAACGAAATGGCAACCTACTGCGGGAAAAAATCTGCCGCTTAAGTGATGTATTGAAAGATACATGATCGCCTAAGCGTGTATTACACATGGTACATAAGTGACTGAAATTCACTTACGTGATAATAACCTTGGGATAGGTATGAATCCTCTCCCCTCCCCGCCAAGTTATGGGTAAATAGCAGGTCAGACCGGGTTCTATAGTCTTGGATGGCAACTGGTCTACCGCAGAAAAAATGGCAGCCTACGACGGGAAAAATCTGCCTCGTCAGTCATGTATCGACTAAGCGTGTATCACGCATGGCACATAACTGACTGAACGCAAAAATACTAAATATTCTTTCGTTTTCCTTTTAAAAATGTCCTCCATATATGCTGCATTCATTTTTCAACAACAGCCAGATTTACTCTTCTAGCTTGAAGCGGGGTGGGGGGTATTTCTATAGTTTGAAACCTGAAGTACAGCATGGTTTTATTATGCTTGAAAACACTTTCTCTTTTTCAAAATCATCATCATCATCATCATCATCATCATCATCATCATCATCATCATCATCACCACCACCACCATCATCATCATCATCATCATCATAACTATCATCATCATCATCATCATAACCATCATCATCATAAATAATAGATATTTTTCTGTTGCAGCTGCTGATTTCTATGATCACCATAGTTACAATGTAGACAAAAATGTTTTCAGATGAGCGGTCAGCTTTTAGTATTTTTCACTACTTCTTCCTTCCGGTTTATGCTTTGGTTGGTTGATTTTGTTTAGCGGCATAACAACATCTCTATGGGGTATTTAATGCTGAAATCTAAATATTCTGAAACAACTTTATGGCTTCAGCTACAGATAAAATGTATTGTTGGTCATGTTGCTATAAATAAGCACTGTTGTTAAATATACATATATATATATATATATATATATATCAGTGTATTGCACGTATTCTTATTATAAACATGTATTTTTATACTTTCATGGTCTTTTGTTTTTTGTTTGGGGCTATACTATTTGAACATAACTGGGACACTAACAGGTACTACCACCCCGGTTCTGGGTGAAGCTAGGAACCACACCAATTAAAAGGTGGTTCTACGCTCCTCAAAACCTTCAATCTCCGACCAGAGGCCTTGCTGCCAGATGTAGTTTATCGTCATACCCAAGAATACCCGGTTTATATTCTAATATAATCTTGATTTAAGTTTTCATAATATTTTTTTAACAAGCAACTATTTGTTTTTTGTCACAAATCATTTCTGTTTTTGGAAAGCGAGTGTATTGACGAATGGATCATCTTTTTTGGTGTATCTGTTATTGTTTCTTTCTCCCATGTTGAGCAACTTGATAAATTAATTACTTTTGTCATTATTAATAACTTACACTTCATCGATAAATTTACCATGTTAATATTTATATATATTTTTATTTATTCTTTCCCCGTGTACTTTCGAATGTTTGTCTATTCGTTCTGTATGATTTAACTGTTTAAATGACGTCACCTTAACTGTCTTGAAATTGGTTCCAGCAAACGTGGCACTGCCGGAAGTAACCAAAAACTGTTAGAGAAACACACAAAAAAAAGAAATCATTGAAAAAATTTTAGCACTATTCGAAAGTACTTGAAAGAAATATGAACTATATATATATATATATATATATATATATATATATATATATATAGATAGATAGATAGATAGATAGATAGATAACTAGACTCGTTTCGAAAAAACCTCGAATTTTTGATTTGCTAATCAAATCAATCTCGAGGGAAAAAAAAAGGTTTAAAAAAGAAAGAGCTACAAACATGAACTTCTGCCGACAAAAATCGCACAGATGCAGGTCTGAAGCCCAAAGAAAAACCCCGATACGAGTAACAACTAACTAACAAAAGAGCTCAATACAACCGTAGAGCAGACCTAGATACACCTAGTGAGCCAGACAAACCTACCTAGGTTTCACCTAAACGGATCGTCAGGGAAAGTTTGGTAGGTGTATCTATCTATCTATCTATCTATCTATCTATCTCTCTCTCTCTCTCTCTCTCTCTCTATATATATATATATATATATATATATATATATAGTTCATATTTAGTTTA